>JABXWE010005961.1:0-37635 GCA_014611495.1 Limonius californicus | reverse complement strand
TGACTGTGAAATCAACAAGACACGGTATTCGGTGTTATGTATTTAACACTTATCTTAAGAACTAAGGGTTACTTTTCTTTTGAATTACATATACTTCATGTTCTTTCGATCTAATTAAATTTTGTCAAGTGTCTTTAACTCAAGCAGAAATAGATAAAGAAACAGTTAAAACTGTGTGCATTACACATATCGAGGCCTTACTCTCTAGAAGTTCGTACCACTTTCTACAATCTTGATATTTTTGTAAGTTTGATAAGTGCGAGAGAGAGATAGAGAGAGAGAGAGAGAGCGCAGTCTTTGAAATTGCTTAATAATACGCAGTTCTGCAAACATGTCAGATTTGCGGTGTAAGATGCTGATTGTGCTATAATCCGCTAATTTTAGACTCATTAATATTAATAACAATAATTAATGAAACGATGATCATAATTATCGTACAATTTGTTTGGTGTGTAGTAACAAGCAAAAAAACAAGAAGCTTTTAAAAAGATTTTTTGCTACAAAGGGACAAGGAATCAGGTACAAATACGCGTTAACCTCGACGCCTTACATTCTAATAGTTTAATAATACGTAACTTCTTACAGATCTGTTTGTCAGCATACATTAATTGTTACTGCGTGCGGACCAATCACGAAGAGGAGGTGGGGTTCGGGATTGGCGCCAAATTTAAAAATGTACACTAGTGCAAGTTCTTGATTGCTCCTCGTTTCTTGTTGTCGGTCTCGTAAAGATCCCGCCAATTTTATAACTTAACGTGTATTACCAGAAATACTTTTAAAACCAGCAATTTTCATTGCTCGCAGCGGGTTTTCTCAATCTGTATTTATAGTGTTACTAGCAAAACCGTTAAAATCAGCAATTTTCATTGCTATCAGATTATTTTTGTTTTCATCAAATTGTTAAGTTCTAGGTTAGGATACGGATCATGGATTTGGAACAATCTACAGACAGCAGACTTGTATGCGGTGTATGCCAAAAGAAATTTAGTACGGTTTCAGCAAAGAATCGCCATTTGAAAGAAATACACAACAGCGAAGTGGAAACAACATACCGACATAATTATTGCCCTTTATGCCCGGAAGATAGAAAAGAAGGATTTGGAAGCTGTGGCATTCTAATTAAGCATTTAACACAAGTGCACTGTGTAAGTATCAAACAATCTAATCTGAGTTTCAGGAACAAGGAGGAATTTGAAGCTTGGAAAACTAAGGAAAACAGGGAAGTTGATTATGCATGTAACAGAAGCTGTACAAGTTCAAACGGTGGTCAAACTGTTTATTACATTTGTAATCGAAGTAATTCGCATGGTAGGGCAGTTACAATTTTTATAATGAATATTAACAATAATTAGTTGAAATAATTTAGGCTTCCAAAGCAATTGTGCCAAAAGAGCTATGAAGACTGGTGGCAGTATTAAAATTTCAGGAATGTGCCCATCAAGGATAATTGCAAAATTTTCAGCAAATGGTAATTCGTAAAAGTTTCTCCAGGACTATTAGTAATTATTAAGCTGCTATACATTTTACAGGCATGGTAAGTGTGCACTTTATTGAAACGCATGTGGGACATCAAGACGAATTAAGAACAAAGCGGTTGCTGAAACAAGAACAGGAAATGATAGTCGAACAATTAAAGGCAGGAGTTGCAAATGAGAGAATATTACAGGATGCAAGGAAAATCAGGGATAATCAACTGGAGAGAATAAATCTAATCACAAGAGCAGATTTAACATATTTAATTAGAAAATTCAATATAGATAAAAAAAGAGATGCAGATGACATGTTGGTTACAGCACTAAAAGTTGAAGAATGGAATACCGAAGGGAAAAACCAGGCATTTTTATTCAAAAAAATTGGCAAGTAAACATTTTGAATATTGTTTTGTTTATAAACTGACAAGTAAGGGTACTGCACGGTTGGGATGTTACAATTTTGTTATTTTTTCTGGAGTCAAATGGTTTAGTTGGTGGTGGGAACTAATCTGTTATAGTTTTTTATGGGGTAACATGTTTTAGTTGGTGGTGGACACTAATCTGTAAATGCATTATATATAGGTGAAGATCATTCTGACTTGAATAAAGAGGATTTTGCAGTGGGCTTTATGAACAACGTCATGGAGAAGAAATTAAGGGATCATAAACGACTAATTTGCATCGACGGAACTCACGGGACAAATCAAAGGAATTGGGACTTGACAACAGTATTAATTAAGGATGATCAAAATATGGGATTCCCTGTTGCTTTTTTGCTTTCCAATAGATTAGACCAAGTAATTCAAGAAGTTTTTTTTAGGGCATTAAGAGAAAAAATGGGAGAATACATTGAAGTGGGATTTATAATGACTGACGATGACCCTAAATATTATAATGCGTGGACTAAGGTGATGCAAACTGAGAGAAAACCTAGACATCTACTGTGTAGCTGGCATGTTGTAAAGAACTGGAATATCCAAGGAAGATCATAGCTAAAGAAAAAAGAAAATAAATTAAAAACGAAGATGGACCTGAGAAAAATTTTGAAGGAGACAAATGTCGAAAATTTTACGGCTTTAGTGGAAAGATGTTTTAAGTATTTGGAAGAAGAAGAAGAAGAATTTGATTTTTTAAATTACCTGAAACAGTATGATTATTATGTTAAATTTTTAATTAGTAAAATTATTACTTAAAAATATTAGTTAAATAGTAAATTATTTGGGTTTTCAGATATTATTTTAAGAGTGATAGTCGAATTATGATGTGGGCTCATTGTCATAGGATTAATGCTGGAATTAATACCAACATGGCAATTGAGAGTTTGCATAAACTACTGAAGCATAATAAAATGAATGGCAATCGAAATATCAGGTGAAACATAATTTAATTGCTGAAATTAAATAATTTTTTTATAAAATTTTTAGAGTTGAAAAATTGTTAGATTTATTAGAAGAACTTGTTGATGATAAGATGTGGAAAAGGATTTTGAACAGCGAGAGGCCCAATGCTAATAATTACCAGCACAAAACCACAGCTAAGGCGCACAAGAAGGCGGAGGAAATGATAAATTTGGTACAGATAGTGGAGTTGGGTAAGTTTCAAGTGAAAACGACATCAGGTGAGAAATTTTATATTGTTTCTTTTAATGAATTGTGTGATGAGGATTGCAGAAGTGTGAATTGTAATGAATGTAAAGTATGTATACATCGATATGCTTGTGAATGTCCAGAGTATGCCGTGAAAACTGCCTTGTGTAAACATATTCATGCAGTAGCTTTGTATGAAAGGGGGAGTGAGAAGAATGTTTCAGGGAGGAGTGAGTCTGTTTCAGGTCTTCTAGATAGAGAAAATGCAAATGAAGCTTTACATGTTGAAGAACCCACAACCAGTAAAATTCATTATCAGGATGAATTATATCAATACTTAAATGAGAAGACTAAAAATAATGAAGCAGTTGAATGTATAAATTTTGATAGAAGTCGAGAGGTATATTTTAAAAAAATATTATAACTAGACGCAAAGGTAATATATATTTACAGATTGCATGTGAGGAAATTTTTAATTATACAATGAACCTAGACGAGGAATCATTTCAGGAATATATGGGCATGTTTAGGACTTTCAAGAATAATTTAGAGCAAAAGAAAAACAATGATATTAGCAAGAAACGAAAAATCGAGTTACAGACATACTACCCCAATAAAAAATTAAAATGAATCGGTAAGTGTTCTTTAAAAAGACTGCATAATCATGTGTTTAATATTCAGAATTTTAGTTAAGTACAGAGTTGGTTGATGGAAGGTTGGTCCGTTGGGGTTGGTGGAGGGAGGACAGTTTAATTGTTTAAAGTTTTATATTTATATTTGTAGTTTGTTTTTATTATGTTTTATTTTTATCAAATATTTATGCTATGTACTGTACAATTATGCAATATTAAATATATACATTCATATAAATGTTATATATTGTAAAACTACAAAAATAAAGCAAAATTTAAGAAGTGTCTATTATCCGTCTATTTCAGATATCCGTCACCCATTAAGTTATAAAATTGGCGGGATCTTTACGAGACCGACAACAAGAAACTAGGAGCAATCAAGAACTTGCACTAGTGTACATTTTTAAATTTGGCGCCAATCCTGAACTCCACCTCCTCTTCGTGATTGGTCCGCACGCAGTAACAATTAATGTATGCTCTGTTTGTCTGTCAGGTTGGCCGAGCGGTCGAAGGCGCTGGATTTAAGTTCCGGTTCTTGAAAGAGAGCATGGGTTCGAATCCCATACCTGACACTTTTTTTTAACTTTTATTGTTATACTTTTTAACCAGTTTAACAGACTCATTACTGCACAAACAAATTTCCTATGCCACACATAGCACAATTCGATCCGAAAATCACGCTGTCCTCGCCTCGCCTCACCTCGCTAGCACGTGCTTGACCTTCTGCGACTATGCGAACAACATGATGTCATCGTCTCGCCTTGGTGGCGCGTTCCGTCTACAATATGCAAATAACTAGTTGCTGATGCAACATTCATGTCTGTTGCTAAGCGCGAGAAAGCACAAACATGTAACGGCTGCCTGTGTTAACTAGTTGCTGATGCAACATTGCCCGTCTGTTGCTAAGCGCGAGAAAACACAAACATATAACGACCACCTGTTGAGGGGGACGATGGGGAGTCCTTTCGTATAAGAGCAGGTACGTTTTCGCTTATTATTGTTAATTATTCTTGGTAGTTTTGCTACTGTGCGTCTTGTGTGTTTACAGCAGGCGCACCTACTCATGACAGCAACGCCGGCAGCACCTGAGATTACCACCAAAGAAGACTCCCCCAGGTCCAGCAGCAGCAAACTTAATAAATTTGTATTCAGTTTCATACTTTCAAATTTTTCTAAGTCCAAACCTTAAAAATCCTTAAAATGTCTAATATCTCCGAAACGGGCGGAAATTTGGGGAAAATAAACGAAAAAATACCCCCTCCAACCGCCTGTCGTCATATGCATCCCTCTACAACATACATAAAATATACACACCCCACTCTCACCACCTCAACCCCATTGTACCTATACTAGTTGGTTATTATTCTTTTGGCTGCTACTACTACCTACTATTACATTATTATTATTATTATTATTATTTTAGGTAATAGTTTAATTAATCACCAATTCACCACCACCACCAGCTTAAGCAAGCTATCCGGCGCGGGGAGCGGGGATAGCAGATATCAAATTGCTTCCCGCCTATATTTTTGAAATCTTATAGCTGCCACTGCATGATTATGAACACAACGCGCGCGCACGCGCACGCACACCACCGTACATCCATGCTGCATACACGTCCGGTTGGTTGCTTGGTTGGTTGGTTGGTTGGTTGGTTGGTTGGTTGGTTGGTTGGTTGGTTGCATACTCTCGCGACGTTTTCAGGGGATATATTTACCACTTACTACACTCCTATAGCAACTAGCCTCGGTGGCTGCGAGCAAATCATCTCTGCTTCGTAATACAACGGTCCACGGGTCGAATCCCCACGTATTTATAAAAAAGTACGGCGGGTTGCATACATACCCATCTACTCTCTCTCTCCCTCTCTCTCTCTCTCTCTCTCTGCCAACTTATTACCCTTCTTCTTACACCTCCCCTACACCTTCTGGTCATTGACAATACCCCCACCACCACCACATCTCTGCACAAAGAACCACTTCACACAGATCATCCGAAGGACCTCTCTCTCACACCATCAGCCATCCGAAGTACCTCTCTCTCGCACTCATTACAGACACCCCCCAAAAAAGACCTGTCGCAAAACAAAATTTAACATGGGATTTCCCATAAGAGCAGTGGTCCAGAACCGCCAATTTCATATCTACTATGTTAACATCACCTTTCCTGCAGAAGGTTGTGCTTTAAACTTCTTCGGTGGTGGTGAACTTGAATATTTCCAATGCATCGACGATAACTTACTGGATGGCTAGTGGTAATGGCACTAAGTTTCGTCAGCAGCAACTATTGTCAGAAGAAAGTCATCACCATTTTTCCTATTAAGCCTATTCGCAAGTATTTTTGTTCATTAGACAAGAGAGGAGGAATCCACTGCGAACAAACTTTGCTGTTACCCAGATTACGAACAATACCTACTTTCTTTATTTTCTCTAATAGGGCTTGCCACATTTGCCATATTCTTTTCTGTTAATGCAGTACACCGTGCACCTGGTCGCGGCTTATCCATAGTCCCCTCTTTCGTTTCTTTAAATTGGCGGCACCAATCCTTCACAGTTGGGTACGCAATACATGCATTTCCAGACACTGCTTGCATTCGCGTATGAATCTGCAATGGCGGCACACCCTCAGCGCATAAAGTTGTAGGACCATACGCTGATCAAACTTGGACGGATTGTCAATAATAAACGCCATTTAAAATTGAAGTTTTAAAAGTCCGAATCAAATTCAAACGCCAGAAACTTATTAGTGTGTTGCTTACAAACACTGCTAATATTAACAGACGTCATTTGAATTATTGCATCTGTTTTCAAGGCTAAGTTGATCAAAGATGGGTTTCAGTCGAAAAAGGCTCGTATCATCATCATCATCTATGCTCTATACGAATGTGTAACATTGACTGTGTCAAACGCCCTAGTTACAACATAGGAAGCTTTTGAAATGTGGTGTAGAGCTAGGATGAGAAGATGAGATGGATGAATAAAATATGTAATGAAGAGATAATGAGAGAAGCACAAAAAGAAGGAAGTCTATGAAAAAGCATAAAGAAGAGATGTGATCAACCGATAGGCTATATTCTACGACACGAGAGACTGGTGAACACAATAATTGAAGAAAGAATCGAAGAATATAATTTTCGGGGAATATGAGATTACAGTATATGGCACAAATTACCAATGACGCGGATGACATAGTCCAGTCAACGAACGACAAAAAAGGCCCTCACTTAAAAATAGTCCAATAGTTTTGAAACTTGGCACACTTACTTAGAGGTATCTAGTGATGAATTGGAGGTGAGGTCTAGCTGCAGTGACGTGAAACCTGTCACTTTTTTCGATTTTTCCTTTTTATCTCGGAAACTGTTGGTTCTAACAAAAATATAGTCATATATAAAAATAAAGTTTATAATATTTGCTATAAAATTGAAACTTTATTTTTTTTTTCGTATCTGTAATAGTTATACAGTTATTTGGTGAATTATCATACCGAGAACTGAAGGTGTAGTGTGAGTGTTTGAGGATTGCAGGAAGAGGGCGAGGTTGTGGGACTGCTCACCGACCTTGACAAGCACAATAGACCGACTGATCCCCTCCTTTGTCACGCCCTTCCCTCATTCCACATTCCCTTTGATCGGTACCTGTTTTCTACTAGTGAACAGCATGAAGATCTTGGGGAGGCACGTAAAGCGAGAGTTGGTTTCAGAATTACCCTTCACTTCCTGTGACAAATAAAATAATGCACATAGCGAGTAGCGTCGTAGGTGATGATAAAGTCACTTGCTACAATGCTTATTCAGTAGGAATGCAAGCAATGAACAAAATAGTGGGCAGCGTTTTCCAGATGTCAAATTGTCTCATAAACATCGAGCTCTCCCTTTGGCAAGTATGTCGAATTCTCTTAAAGTTCGAGATGAAACTGTGCTGATCGACCCTTTGATGATATTCCAAAGGATAATCATCAGCAAGCAGACCCATGAAGGCCTAAAGACATTCATGGAGTATTAATTGGCTCCCTTTCCGTTATCATTGTTTGACGAAAGTGGGATGCGGAAAACTAGAAAAGCAACCCTGTATGCTGCGTTTGAAGTGTTAACTACAGAAATTGTCATCCCCGACTTCGATATTGTTGTGGATAGTGGCTTCTTGCTGCACAAGGTATTATGGCCCAAAGATTAAAAATTTCAACAATTTGCCACTGCTACATCAAGTACCTTCTCAAGAATTACTTAGGCAAAAGTTCTACTGTGGTGTTTGACAGTTACCCCTCCACCGAATGCAGTACTAAGCGAGCTGAAGAAAGCCGAAGATACAAGCTAAAGAAGTAGGTTGACATCCATTTTGATGAGGGAACAGTAACAAACAGGTAGATTTTTTTTCCAACAAAAAGAATAAGTCAAGGCTTATTTATTTTCTTTCAGGAGCACTTAGTAACCCGGGAATGGAAGTTGGAGAAGCATCTGACGACGCTGATACCTACATTAATTTGTATAATTGCTATAGAAAAATCTCAGGAGAATGCCAACGTTACAGTAATCAGTGAAGATGTTGATCTCATGGGTTTTATGGGTTTAACCCCGCCCGAACGACAAATACTATTAATCAAGCCGAGCCATGGAAATGTTGAAAACAAAGTTTATACAAGCAACGATTTCCAAAGCGAGGGGTAACAGATAGCATTCTCTTCTTGCAGGAATTTAGTGGAGGTGATACTACTTCGGCTTCATACCGGAAAGGTAAAATCAAGTCTGTCAATTTGTTCCGAAAGCATGATGCAGATTTGCAAGGTGAGCGGATGTTTTCAACAGTCAAACCTCTTCTCATGAGGCTGTGAAATTGTACGGAGCACCTGCTAAACATACATCCCTCAACTTGTATCGGTATCACTTGTTCGTGCAAACAGTGTCTAATGTCAAACCGGACGTTGCTGCAGTACCCCCAATGGAAGGAGCAGCACAACAACATTCCTATCAAGTATACCACCAAGTACAATTTTGGATGGGAAACCAATTATTAGCTAGGGGATGAAGCAGGAAAATAATCGGCTCATTCCCGTCACAACCGAAGACCTGTTGGTATCTAACGAAATCTTAACTCTCATTTATTGTAAATATAAGACTGTATGTGAATCCAGGTGTGGGTGTAGATAATGCGCACTACGGTGTACGAATATTTGCCATTCTTGCCATGGCGAATGCTTGAATGCCACACATATCATTGATGAGGAAGAAAAACAAGAATATTTGGATTCCAGATTAAGTCTACCCAGATACACTATCATAACAACCTGTCACGTCCATCATTTCACCGGAAGAAGTAGGACCCTCATCAAGCAAAAAATCTAGATCGAGTGAAATAACTATCAAACACTTTTTTTAATACTTACACTACTTTCTTATTTTTTTAATTTTACTTTTTCTTTAAGTATTTCATTTCAAAGCTGTGAAATAAAAAATTGTATTATCGATTATGCGGTAACTTCTTTTTAGATCAATCAACTTTGTAGCAAATGTTATATTCTTCATTTTTTATGTATAACAATATTTTTGCTAGGACCGACAGTTTCTGAGATAAAAATGAGAAACCGAAAAAAGTGGTTTCACGTCACTGCCGCTAGAGCTCACCGATTCATCAGGACTTTTGTAGAACTCATCACTAGACACCTCTAAGTAAGTGTGTCAAGTTTCAAAACTGTTGGAATTATTTTTAGGTGAAAACCTATTTTGACTGGATTAATAGCTAGATGGAGCTAAGAAGCCTAGACATGAGAGGAAAATAATGGAGCGCTGTAACAAAGCCAAACGATGAACTGGCCCGCTGACGCCCCAAGCTGGAGGACTAGGCGGTGATAAAACTGTTATCAAACAGTTGTAAGTTTATGCGCTGGATGCTAGCGCCTGTTTCTTTCGGTTAGCAGGGAGCAACGAGTGAATATTGATTTTTGCTGTAAATTAGAAAAAACAGAAACTTAGGAATTATCTTAAACTGTGTACAATATTAACACCTAAAAGTCGTGCTGTCGAGTTTGAATGGACGATGACGTTAGAACCGGGTCTCTGTAAAAATCTTGAAATGCAGATTTGATCACTGAAATTATAGCTTAAGATCGTCGAGTGACCCTGCGTATAGTGGCAGATAAGTTGAACGTCGAAGGCGAAGTTCATTCCGCTCAAGAGTTGAGATTTGTCGGAACAATGCAAATTTTCCTAACTGGATTGTCACCGGTGATGAATCATGGACGTTCTAGTACGATCTTGAGATAAAACACTGGAGCATGCAGTGGATTGGATAATCCTCAGTAAAACCCAAAAGTTTCGCATGAACAAATCTAGAATCAATCCCATCCGGATTATTTTTTTTCAATAAACAGAGTGTGATTCATAGGGTTTGTGCCTAAAAGACAAACAGGAAGTAGTGTTTTCTACGTTAGAGTAATAAAGAGATTATTGCAGTGCATATCTTGGCTGCGATTTCAATTTTGAGAAAAGTTTTGTTGGTTCTTCCTGTATGGAAATTCACCTACTCATTCTGCACTAATTGTAAAATAATTTCTCATCAAACACAGTGTTGTCAAGATTAATCACTCACCTATTTACCTGATATGGCGTCCACAAACAGTTTCCTCTTTAATAAAGCAACATCCGTTAATTGTTAAACTGTTACGGTGTACACAATTCTTGTAAAGCTTTTGATTGTAGGATGATCTAAAATTAACAGTTGTTTACGCTTGTCTAATTTGCTTAAACGAATATGCAATTAAGAAGATATCAATTAAATAATTTACATATCGTGCGTTAGCACGAACTACCAAGTTTGCATGTTTATATAAACGAGTTCGCTGATTATATCTATAACACGTGTGTAGTGAAAATTCTTCATTTAGATTTGTAATAATTGTACAGGTTCGAAGTAAGCAATCGTATACTTTTGCTAGAAGTTGCACATCATTCTCAATATTGCGTAGGTAGTTGATCAATTTTCTTTTTAAATTTTACTTTAAAAGTTTTTCTATAACCAACCCTTCAAGCTCTTGATGTATATTTTTGGAAACGTGTTAACTTTAACCTACATTTTTAGGAAATTTCACTTACATTATCCTCCCGTATTCGCATGTCGGCTACACTATCTATCATCTGGAGCTCAGCAGTTAGTTACAGTTTGTGATTTTCCAGTGGCAGGAAAACGGCAAGAAAATTGGCCCGCTGGGAGAAAACTCGGAAAACTCTACCTGGAATTACAAAAATAATCAAGAAACGCCAGAAGCAATCGACAAGTACAGCGACATAAGACCCCGCGAAAAAAGAAAACTGTATATAGCCCTAAGAATAATTTAAATTAAGCGTTATAGAGCCGCAGTGCCTTACTTAAATCTTAAAGGATGGCTTATATAAGGGTCGCGAAAGTGCGAAGTGGTTGCGCTACCCTCATAAGGCAGTTTCTCCTAAATATAATTCATTTTGATGCCGTTCTGTGGACGGGAAACACATGAAGCGAGTCATAAACAAAAATAAAAATATGCTTTGTTGCAGAGAGAAGATTTGGTATGCGTAAAATTGCCACGCCACAAAATGGGGTAGGAGGCGGCGTGAGCTTTTTGCTTTTGCACTGCTGTTTGTACTGAAAAGATCAAAGCGCTTGTTGTGGTTAGCTATTATGTCTTCATGCCGTTTCCACTTCTTTCCCAGTCATTTCTACATAGAGTTTAATTTATGTTCTACAATTGTGTATTTTATGCTTGTACGTATGTAGAAGGAGCACAGTTTATTGAGGAAATTCTAAGGCTACGGCAATATTCCAGGCTTCAGTTCTGATTTCTATAATTAAAAATGAGCGTAGCAGTTTGCATAAACTTTACAAACTTCAAATTGTTTCAACATATTTACGAAAGTATAAATTATCTTCCAAATTCAAAGCCGACTATTCGAGTTTGGGCAACGGTAAAAATACAATTTCGGTTAAATAAGCAAAAGTTGCAGATCTATAAGACTCATTTATTGATGCCTTTGTATTTTCTAAACAACGCACAGTCTACTTGTTATAATTAAAAAGTTGCGCATCGATATTATATCCTAGTACAAAACACGGTTATTGTGGAACAAGTTTACAACTACAATTAGTAGATATTTACATTTAATTTTCAAACGTATATGTGTATATATATATATATATATATACATCATTTGAAAATAATATCTACCTTCAACTAAAACAAAAAACTTCAGTAGTATTTATTGTCAGGGTCGACCTTACGGGGGGCGAATAAAACCTACTACATTTTCAAATTTAAATACGGCTGCAGCGCTTCTGCATTTCATTTATGCAGTTTCTCGGTAAACAAACGTGGATACGATCAGAACTCACTGGTGGCGACATACAGATGACATGCAACAGATAATAAAATACAGACCTACTGATCTGTGAATACATGTTGGGCAGTTGTACTCACAGGGGGTCCTCCATCCCTCTGCCCCTGGATTGGGACTCGAACAGGATATGGATGCTCATCTGCCGACTAGCTGCTGTGGCCGCAGACATTCGTAATCGTACATTATGCATATATTCTGGTGCACCAATCCTCCAGAGGGTTACAGGCTATGGACCAAGTCCATAACCAGACTCTCTGTTATTCACAGGAGGACCCCACAGGCGAAGGGTGAGTATTATGTGTGTTCACACCCCCGCGTAAGTCAGTCGGTGCCCTACCGACAGTAATCTTGCATTCATAATAATAATAATAATAGTAATTCGACGTAGGCACATTTACGATGAAACCTCTGCCGACTGACAACCTTCAGAGTGATTGCAGGAGGAATAATGATTAATCATGCCACACACATTATCTACTAATATAGCTGCTTATATTCAGTACGCTACTGTTTCCAAGAACTACTTACATAGACACCCCAATCTTGTATAACAACCACAATAGGAACCAATGCTTGTAAACTATATATAATACCCAGTAGATAATACGTTACCATTCGAGTAAACACATATAACACTTCATGGGATATAAATCATACATATATAATATCAAGTAGATATACGTTATTATTCGGGTGAACACATATAACACCTCATGGGATATAAACCCTATACTGTATAATACCAAGTAGATAATACGAAACCATTCGGGTAAACACATATAAAACCTCATGGGATATAATATCAAGTAGATAATACCTAACCATTCAGATAAACACATATAACACGTCATGGGATGTAAACCATATATAATATCAAGTAGATAATACGTAACCATTTGGGCAAACACATTTAACATCTCATGGGATATAAACTATAACCCAGCCAGGGACGCCATGGCTTATATCCGCTGACATTGCCATTACAGCCCATCTTTATATATTATCACACACGTGGTTACACTAAATCCGCACCTCTCGTCAGCTTAAAGAATATTCGCATCGCAATCACTTAGTAGGTTTGCAAACGCTATTAATTAGTTATTACGTCAAATATATGCAAGCTTACGCCTAGCTACAACCACTTCACGTCTACTGCCTATTGTAGACTGTCGTCGTTTACCCCTTTCAACACTCCGCCACACGGGCTTTCCTTCAAACACCCAATTTCTTCCAGCTATTATAGACCCGAGAGAAGTTACGTATATTTTAGCTAGTGTTTATCTGATGAGCGAACAGTTAAGTCAAATTCACAGTAGGCAAAAACCGTCATAGTAGTCACCCTATCAGGTTTCTTGCTCATAATTAAAAATAGGCTTCTGTTGCAGAGTAATACCAATAAAGTATGTTTTTAAATTGTAAGTTCTGTTTGTGTTATAAACGAATGAATATTACTGTATGGACGTAAGTTAAATTAATTTGCTTGTATATTATTTGCGGAAAAATGAAAACGCAATTTTACTTCTTAAATTAAAGCTAATGCAATGCTACAGTGTTTAATGAAATAGAAGATCCATAATTGGAAACAGAAATCAAAAAATGATTTGATGGATTGTGGCTCGCGTTTTGATACAACGATGCGTGTTGCCACATGGAATTTTGAGAATTTTTGATTAAATTGCAGATATGAACAATAACGTTCGCTAATTATGCAGGTGGTAAATTAGAAAAATTTTCATTTTGCATTTTATCACTATCCCTGCGTGTAATAACACGGCCAAATTCTTGCTGGTTAACTACCGCTGGGTCAAATGAATGTAGGCAAGTTTCGTATAATGATGTGCGGAAGAGATAGCATTATTTTAAAAGCAGTAGTTAAACAAAGATACCTATAGCTTTCTTTACTAAACACCGAGGGGCTGTGACGGACGTCACTGAACGTTACTTTCTGTAGTTGGTAGTAAAATATGGGATTTAAATTACCAATTAAATGGGCAAGCCTTACAATTCTTTTTTCGGCGGTAGCTTAACTAACGCCACTAGTTCCACCTGCAGTAATATAATATAATGAACCGATTGCATAAAATCGCAAAGTTATATAGAAGCAACTGATCCATGGGCGTGACACAATGGTTTACAAAATATCAACAGTTCCGTTTACATAACTATATAGTACTGTATTATTTGGTGTAACTTATATGAATTTCTTCCACTAGTGTTTTATTAATTTAAATCTTCGGAAAAATTGAAATCCCAAAAATCAAAATGATTACAATGATAAGCATTCGATCTGGATATAAATGACTAACAATTTCGGCTTCTTCAATTTGCAAAATTTATCTATTTATTAGTTGCTACACGAGAATATAATATTAATTTTATAACCACTTTAGTTACATTTACATCCGTTCGAAATATTTCGTATCACCTTGTACACACTCGTAGCTGCCTTATCTTGCCGATGTAGTACTGTCGGCTACTTCTACTACCCAATAAGTTTTTATTCTATGGAATAACTAAACTAACCTAAGACGTAGGCTATCGGACGATTGAAAAACAGAAAATACCGTACCATGAAGGATAAATTTGACTGTCAGCTTGTATAAAACTTGATCGGAACATTGAAATATCGGCCCTAAGTTGATTAATTTAAATGGAACACTCTACATTTTTTACACTTTTCCGCATAAAACTCTAGGTTTGAAACCACAATAGCATTGCTGTTACTTGAACGTATAATAGGTGTCTTAGTGTAGCAACGGGTGTTGGTATGACGTAATGGGGTTGTATTGTATTGTATTTGAAAGAGCGAGATCTAGGACACGGTATTTCGGGCATCTCTAAGAACTGCAGTCATTATTAGCTTACTCTTTGGCCCGTTGTACACCCTAACTAAGAATTTAGCCTATCTGGGGTTATTCCAACTCCAGTAGTGATTTTTAACGTGTCACACATTGCAGTGGCACGGGACCTACGATTTATTTCGTATCCGACAGAAGGCGCATTTTCAAATTTTTTCCCACCGACCTCGGCCAGGTTCGACCCCGCAATCCTTGTATGTAAAAGCAAATGCGTTGGGCACTAGACCACCGTGGCCGGCGGCGTAATGGTGTTATAATTATATTACTATTATTATTATAAGTATAAATACTATATGGGGAAAGAAATTACTATTATAGCTGTATATCAAACTGAGTTGGGTGTAGCTAATCAAATATTAACCTATGTGGTTATTATTTGCATTGTGTGGTTCGTCATTTTTAAAGAATTGTCTACTGTCCAATGGTTTTAACGTTTTTGAATTATTCCTCGAATTGGGTGTGCTGCTAATCTATTATCACAGCTATGTGATTTTAACATATTATTGGAGATGTGTGTTGGGCGATGTTACTAGGTGCATGTAATTACATTTTGAGCTGTATGTTTAGTAGATACTTCAGTAGTAAATTACTATTAGAAGCGTATCCCCAGCTGAGCTGGGCTCAGTAATTGTACTGTGTGGTTCGAAGTTATAATTAAAGAACTGTCTGGTAATGGTATTGGGTGCAACTAATTACATTGTGAGCTATATGTGCAGTAGGTTCTTCCGCAGCAAATTGTTATTAAAGTTGTAAAGCTGAGTGCTCAGTAATTGTACTGTGTGGTTTGATGGTATTGTAAGAAGTGTCTACTAAGCGATGGTTCTAATGGTCTTAATTTATTGTATGAGTTTTGTGCTGTTAATGTATCATTAAAGTCGTGTGTTCAGGGATGGTACTGGGTGCATCTCAGTTAATTTTTACGTGTGTGTTGTATAGTTAGTTCAGTAGTAATTTACTATTAACGGTGTGTGATCCTAGTTCATAAATTGTGCTGTGTGCTATTAATTTATTATAAATGCTATGCGATTTTCTGCTATTAGAATGTGTGAGTAGCCGTGGTACTGAGTGTATCTAATTAAACTATGCTGAGCAGTTCTTCTGAGTGGTTATAAGCTATTATTATAGTTATACCCTCAGTTACGATGCTGCGTGTATTTAAGTAAATATTGAATTGAAAATCCTGTGTTTTTGAGCCATCCAGTTTTTAAAGCTGCAATCTCATCCGATAGGTGTTGGTAAGTAAATGTTAATCATTAATGGGTTAATACGTTTACGGAAATGGTTTGTATGTACGATTAATATTCATAATCGGTATTATGCAAGGAGATGATTTAGGATAAATGAGATAATATGTGCTTTGTAAGATGTATCTCCATTGGGTAATATGATAAATACAATGGATTTTGACGACAAACTAGAGGTACCGCTCGTTTCGTGGATTTTCATGTCGAACTTCTTGGAGTTACAGTCGAAGATCATTTAAGGTTACAAAATGTTATGAACCATCTTTCAAGCACGATTTCAGCATCAGAGAAGACCACTGTGATGTTAACCATTTCTGCTATGAGGTCGTGTATTATGCCATTGAAAGCTTGTATTGGTAAATATTTAAAAACAACATGTTGGTTATGTAACTTTTGGCATTCAAATAAAAGCTGAAGTACACTTCCATGACGTATTTCACTCCATACTTTATTACATAGAGATAAGCACTGGTTCGTTCTGACAAACTGCAAATTACAGAATTATCTACATAAATACCGGAGCTCTCTACAACCATCATGGATTCAGAGTCAAAAAAAAGAACCCCTGCAATAATAGGGCTTGAAGGCATTCTTGCACTATATTTTCTGACTCTTTGCAACAATTTTGTTTGATGAGGCAATATTTAATGGTTAAAGGTAGACACGAAACTGATTGGTATGAAAGCAGTCGAAAAGGTTTTCGTCGCCGCTATATTACTGGCGTGGAGAATGTTTGCTGTGGAATTCTCTCCAATCGTTCTCAACAGTTCCTGTGGTAGCAAATTTATTTCTTCGGTTTTAAGTTTAAAAGAAAACAACAGTAGGGCCTACGCAGGCAGGTGCTAAAAGCACTCGCAAGCTTCCGGGCCTCATCCATAATGTTATGAAGAATTCAATGACCTGGCTGGGCAGAACATTGTGAGACTGTTGTCACGCCTTTAATCTTTACTACATACAAAAATTGGTTTAATTACAAAAACAACCTCGCAACTCCGCCACTGCTTAGGTAGAAAATTAACAAGTTGACAGATGCTAGTATCCCGGAAATCCAATCGAAGAAGGAGTAGGTTCAAAACATTTAATTAATTAATAGACGCCACCGACTTATAATTTTCTAGCATCGTCCGAGGTGGTAAATGAGAAGTCGGACCCCAAGATAGATAATCACCTACCTTTATATCTTCCTATCTGTCCTTTACGTAGACTTAAATCCAAATAATTCGCCGTAAAATAAAAGATAATAATTGCAACCAAATCTCTGTTTACTTAATACTTAATAAAACATCAAAACCCAATCACAGTTCTAATATTTCTATGCAAGAACGATGATTTAAAATAAATTAGTAGTCCCAATTTTACGTTACTAGAACGGAATATAACTAAACTTAAATTGGCAACACTCAAACAATTTTTCGGGCTTTTATTGCGCTACCCGACAATATACTAGAAATTTTTAGCGCATTCCGTAACCTCGAAGGCCTTCGCGTCACGAATTCATGCGTGATCAAACGATCAAAAACTATCGTCAAGGCGTGAACTCTTACAAACGCAATATCAACCCACTATTGGAGTACCCTGTATATCTGCTTTACGTAAAATTGGAATATGGAATATTACAATAGTATTTTATATATACACATATCCCCAATTAAAGCCCCAATGACGCAATTCTGTGACCCCAATCAATTAATAAATTAATTCTTAAATAACCACAAAGAAATCGTAAACAACAAGACAAGGTTATACAGTTTTTAAAATGCACTTCCCTTGTTCAAGATGTGGCGGCAATCAGCTCGACCTTACACCAGACTCCCTATCTATAGACCCAGGCGTCCACTCGGTTCGGGAAAAACCTTCCCAAGGTTACTTGACGATGACAGCGTATCAATTTGAACAATACGTATAAGTGTAGAGTTTTTCTAATGCGTCGCCTTAATTTCTGGAAGTCCAGCCGTACGAATTATGCCAGTAGGTGGGCACTGGCCTATCACCAAAAATATCTTCTTAACCGGAGTAAATTCTATATTGGAAATAAATTCCTGGCGATTTGCTTCCCTACAACTATGGGAAATGCTCCTGTGTAGTGACTCTCAAAGCGGAAAGCTAATTCCCAATAGACAAACGATTTCAATAAATAATTCACTATTCACAATATACTTCCGTTATGGTTGACAATGCTTAACCCACTGACTTAATTACGAAAACTGTCTTTAGAATCTCCTTCCCCCCAATTTTTGAAAGACCAAAACGCCTTGCGTCGAGGTGACAGAAAAGGTAACTTCGAAATTTAAAAAATTTCTATAAGCTTGAGAATAACTAAATATGTATAAAGGGTTTCCTTCTTTTAGGCGCGAAAATCGTTACACTGTTCTGGGTTCCGGACCACTGCGTGTTCGAAGGTAACGTAAAAGCGGATAAACTCGCAAGGTGGGGGTAAACAGGGCCCTACTACAGTCCTGAACCATGCTCAAGAAATGCAATCCGTGCAATCGGCAATCAGCGAATGGTTTGTAACAAACATGAAGTTTACTGGACCAACAGACCAGGGTTAGTCCGTAGCAAGGCATTTTTAAGGACCTAGCACTAATAGAGCTACAGAACTGCTTATCTTAAGCAGGACACAGCTAAGAAGTTTTACGGCCTTCCTAACAGGATACGCGACAGTCAAGGAGCACCTCAGGAGGATCAAGAAATTTGATGGAGCCCCCACATGCAGAGTCTACAGTGAGGTACCAGAAACTGCAATGCATATACTATGCAGCTGCGTAGGATGGCTGGTAAAAGACCACGTATATTCGGGCAACCATACAGGAAATCGGAAGAATTTAATACACACCCCATGAGTGACTTGTACGCTTTGGTAAAAGGAAGTAAGATCACGGATTGGAAATGAGTAACTACCAGAGTGAACACAATAAGCCTTATAGGCTGAAGTGTCTCCGGAACCAAAGATAGACGGATCCAGGGAGAAAGGAAAAAAGTTTGAAAGTCTACCTCAATTTTACTTTTACGAGGACATACAGATTCATGCCAACCTTTATATCAGAGTATCTGGAGCAACATCTCTAGCTACACTACGTCTCACCCTGTTGGAAATTTCTGTAATTGAGAATATACTTTCCTCATACCATTAAGATGTCGATAGTTCAAATATTGACGAACTAGCGTTGTTGTTTGACAACAAATATTAATTGAGAAATTAGTCAATTAGTCTTAAAACATTAATGAAATAAAATGAAAACAAGATAATGATAAGCAGTAGAAGTACTCAATTAATTGTAGGTGTTTAGATAAACTTTTCGCAAAACCTTTCCCGTAGCTGTAGTACAGAAAAGTAAGAAGATGAAAACAGTAACATCATAGAGTACAACAGCTGTCGGAAGATAAATTTAATGTTTTACTACAATATCCTGTATGGCATTCAATTACACCGTTACACACGAACGATCCCGCATCCAAAACAGTTTTAGTTGATTGCATTAGACATGCGAATGCGCTTGGATATAATATATGAAATACGTATACGTGATGTTCTGGTAAAATTTCAGGGATGAGAGCATTTTCATATCACTCAGTTCATCGCGCAAATAGAGAATTAAAATTCAGCTCTGCGCAGTGTTTACGAAATTATTTAATTCATAGACAAATGAATTTGAGTGCAATTAAGTTTACATTATAAATTACTGTTGTTTACGGAAGTTAATAAAACAAAATATTATGAAATATTCGTTGCAGAATTATGTTATGATTTAATTAATTGCAATAGGAAACCTATTATGAGAGCAATTTTACATTTTCAACAAATGCTTCGTTATAGCGTTACAAGTTTTTAAAGTGGACCTTTTTCAATTACTTTTTTGCTGATAATTTAGGGTAATTATATCATAAAATATGCCCAACTTAAAAGTAGATGCTTCTTTTTTCTCTTCAAGTACTTTATTTCTAGATACTACTCAGTTAGCTAGATACGTTTATTCATAAAAAAACTCAATATATTACATACTACTCAGTCAAATTAATGTTTATACATATTATATGGCCGAATAAATATCCTAGTGGTGTTCTCCCATTATTATAGCATCTGCGAAAGATGATCTTTGATTCATTTGTTAACTGTGTAGGTAGTAAGAGTAAAAATTCTAGTCAAATTTACAACCGTATATATACTTTAGCTTTAGCGCCATATTTGAAATTTCGAAATCACAACCTATGGTACTGAATATATTTTACAACTGCCATACCGATATTTACTTTTCAAATTATTGAAAATTCGTATAATATAGGTTCATTTAATTGTTGTTATTTATTTATTAAATATACTTGCTGTTTTACGAACAGGGGATCTGAAGAGATCAGTAGTCAGAACTGTCAAATCGCAATTTTACTAATTAGAATGAACTTATAGCAATATTAAGACAAGTAATAAATAACTAGTTCTGAAATTATTTTTCTAAATAATAAAGGTATGGATTAAAATAAAAAAATTCTATTAAGCAATTTTACTATCACTGCTAGAACTAGATTCTTTTAAATCGTCGGCATTTATTACTACCACTCCCATCGTTATATCTAAACTCTATTTGTTGAACATTGAGCTAGAACGTAAACAAACGCTTGACAGGTGCGTTGATTTACCGGATGTGTATTTACGTAATATTCCTTGCGTTTCTAAATTAACGTTCGCGCTGTCATAATTCTTTTTTAGAAGAATTGGTGGTTCTGAAAAGAACCATTTTTTAACTAAAGGTGTTTTATGGACTTACATTACATTACAAATATTGACGTAAAAGCAATCCGCTATTAAGTAGTCCAATGCGTGGTTGACAAATAGGTGCATCAGGTTAAATCCTGCAATCCATTAATTAGTTTTAGTATCCCGAAACTCCTTTAAAATTCTTTTTACTGTTGCAACACTAACACCCACTGTTTTAGCAACAAATTGTACAATGTCAGTCAGTAAAAACTCAGGATTTTCTTCTAACGTCGAATTATACAATTTTACTATTAATTGTTTTTCATTTAAAGCAGTAGGACGCTCCCTACGATTACACGTTTCTGGAACAACTTCCTCCATTTTAGGAAAATAAGCACCAGGCACTATACAAACGCTCCGAAAACCGATAAGCACTGCTCAAAAAGCATAAAAACTTAACCCGGTAATTATGAGTGCCAAGTAAAGGTTTTGAGCGTCAATTACTCCTTAAGTAATGAGGTATTAGCGTTATCTAGCTTAGACCAATCACAGCGCGCGCTCGGGTGAGTCAAACACGTGCGTTTGTTGACGTTCTAGCTCAATGCTCAACAAATAGAGTTTAGAAGTCTTTCACATTCATACTACTGTTTAATTTCATCTTCGGTGTAACGCACACAATGTTTCGAAATTTCTGGAGTACATTGCTGTAAGGCTTTCTCCCACATGGCTATGCTCTTGTCATCATCGTAACCATCCCTTCCAATATACATATATGTAGGGGGTTTCTACAGTTATCTTGGGCGTCTTGCGCATCTCAAAGCGCATGTATTCTTGTCCAGGTAGTCTTCCTCTCTTAGCTCCCGTTTTTGCATGGCTTCCAGAAACACTATGTTATATTCTTTCCTTGGTCTGCCCCTTTTTCTTCTCTGTGGTGGCCTTTATCTCCAGCTTCTTTGTGGTAATCTGTGTTCAGCCATCCTTCTCATATGTCAATACCATTTGAGCTGTTTTACTTAATTACGTCTAGCAGTGATATTTCTACTTGCAGTTGTTTAACTGTATCACTTCTAACATGGTCTAGTAAAGCAATTCCACAGCATCTTCTCCAATACATTGTCATTTCTGTGGATGTTATCTTTTTGAACATGTTTTGATTTATCGTCCATATCTCCGCTCCATAGGTGATACAACTTTCCGCTAGGGTTTTAAATAAATGTTTTTTTTTGTTTTCTTAGTCAACGTGTTATTCCACAGTACATAATAGCTATTTTGTTATATTCTTTCCTCTTTGAATTTTGTTTCCTATGTCTCGTTTATCTCTGCCGTCTGATGTTAAAGTGACTCTTAAATATTTATATCCGTTGCTGGCTTTCATTACTCGTGTGTCTATTTGCAAGTCTTCTCCTTTCCCAATTACCATGTATTTTGTTTTCTTCATTTTATTGATCTCTAAGCCCCACCTGTCATACTTTTCTTTTAGTTTTCTGAACATGTAATGTATGGCGTCTTCATCTTCTGCTAATACGACTTGATCATCGGCGAACAAAAGACTGTAGATGTATTCGTCGTCCATTTCTATTCCCATTTGACTACACTTACGGTTCCATTCTCTTAATGACCTGTTTACATATATTTTAAAAAGCGTAAGAGACATGCAGCAGTCCTGCTTTAAACCTTTATTTACAACAAATTCGTTTGATTTCGTCCAATCTTTACTTTGCTGATATTATTTTTTATTTTTATATAGAGGCTTTCTCCACGCCACTGTTTTTAATTGCTGTCCAAAGTTTATTTATTGGAACACTGATATACGCTTTTTTCAAATCTATGAATATCATGTGTAGTTCTCTTCCGTATGATACAGATTTTTCCGTTAATTGCTTAAGGCAGAAAATATTATCTACGCGAGACCTTCCGGATCTGAACCGCTCTGTTCTTCCACAGTTTTTTTCTTTATATAATTAGTTTTCCTATTGATAATAAATTAAAATGAATAAATTGATAATTTAAAAAGTTTAATGGAAGTTAAGCAGGGGAATCTTAAAATCAAGTTGAATAAAATGATAATTTAAAAAGTTTAATGGAAGTTAAGTAGGGAATTCTTAAAATCAAGTTGTGGTAACTTAAAAATAGAAAAATCTCATGTTTAATTTTTATTAATTATCTTCCTTTTACATTGAATATTTTTAACAAATTACTAATAAAGAACAAGTAAAGTTGATTAGTATTTGTTGTCAAGCTCCACTTAAAAAAAATAATTCAAAATATTATTAATAGGCATTAACATTCTTTACTAAACAATTGAATATTTCGGCCATTTTAAACTAAAGCGTCATTGTGTGGCATATCAATAAATTACAAAGTTTAAATGCCGAAAGTTGCGCATTTAGAGGTTCCATCGTATTTTAAAATTTCAAAACAACAGGTTTAAAAACAAAAAAGTTACATACCGTCACCTCATCTCGTAGTCACCCGGTATGGTTGTGTTTGACTCGAGTGTTACACGATATGCTGACCATTACATTAACATAAAACATCAGGGCAATAGATCGGATACTATTTGTTTTTATTTTATAAGTTATTTGTAGTACTAAAACACTTTATTGTTTTAATTAACTAGACTAAAAATTGGTAAGAACTGCTTACCACGAATGATGTTACTTTTCGTTTAAATTTTTGGGTGTTTGGATTTCAAGAATATGTTTGGGAAGCAACTAAATGATATAGATTTCTACATGTAGAAGTGAATTCGTGAAATTAGGTATTTTTATTAGAACATACTACTTACACAGAGGAAACAGTCCAGAGTAATCAGAGTAATGTTAATTTGGTAATTTCTGTCATACAACTTTTTAACAACCTCAATATTCCCTAAATTTTGTTAAATCTATTTCCTCTTTGTAATAAACTTAAAAAATTGTTTTTAATATTATCACAACTTTTAGTAAAAGGTTTGTCGAAGAACTGCCAACATCACAAAGCTAGGGATTGTTGGCCTACATATATTTTTATAGAAACGGGCTTTGTAAGTGCTCTGAATGTGTTGGGAATTGCTAAATATTGCAATATATAGCTTTGACTGTATGTTCAAAAAAGTTACCCCTCTCAGGTTGCTGCTGTTATTAGGAAGTTCTTTAATTAATAAAATTCATATCGTTTAACTATGTTTATTCAAATATTTTTTCTCTTTCACTATTTAGGAATACTTTCTGCATTATTTTTTATTTTGCTATCCATATCTTTGGCTTATTAGTTCTTCGTATTGTAGCGGACCCCATTTGCCCTTATATGTATATTATTATTATTACCGATAGTCTCCGCTCCTAGTATCTCTACGGCCCCGGCCCCCGGGCCCGTCCATTTTCCTACCCCGACAAATACTCGGCCGCCCTACAACCCATGGGGGGCGCCTCTCTTTATGGCCCCGATGCCTCAGAAACCTTCCTTTCGTGGGAATACGGAGAAGAACCCACTCGACTTCCTCGAAGAACTGCAGACATATTGCAAACGTTTACAAGTGACTGCGGCACAGCAATTAGAAATTGCCATGGAATGTCTCAGAGGTCCCGTTAAACATTGGAAGGTGATTTACCAGGACCAATGGAGGACTTATGAGGATTTCAAAAGAGACTTCCTACGAACTTATTGGTCCGAGGTACAACAACAAAACCTCAAACATCAGTTGAGCACTGAACGCTGGGATCCAGAAGGTCCACAAGGGCTACTCGAGCATTTTTCTCTCTACATCAGTCGAGCTAAACTCTTGACCCCACCTCTGTCCGAAGGGGCTTTATTATCCGAGATAATGAGACATTTCCCCAAGCAAATACAATCCCTGTGGCAACTAAAAGAACAACATAATCTAGTGGAAGCAGCGGAGTTTCTCCACCGACAAGATGCTGTTCCGAGATACATTAAGAAAGCGCCCCCTGCCAGACCCATATACGGAGAGGTAACACACGACAAGCATCGATGGGTTCCACCCCAAGCCAAACCATATACCAGGCCGCCTTGTGAGTCACCCCCAGGTGGGATGGGTGCCAGAATGGCTCCTCCACAGCAGTATAAGAGACCGGCAAACGAATGGGGGAGGGGACCACGAGACTAAATAGCTTCCTTTTGTACCACCGACGGTACCGAACAGGAACGACAACTATATCAATACCCAGCAACTACAATACCAAGATCTGACAGCACCACGCCGAAGGCAGCAACGAGGATGTCAAGAGAAGCGACCAGGAAAACCCGAGATCTACTTCACCAACAAGCTGCCGGAATAACAAAAAATGGTTGTGAGTATTTGGTGCGCATAAAATTTAGGTGAAGTGCGTGTAAAAATTTCCAGTGAGTGCGCGAGGAAAACTGCGGTCCTCCACATGACTTTGTTTATGAATTGTAAAATCTTCAATTTTGCACTCCATCAACGGGGGAGTGTGTAGCGGACCGCATTTGCCATTATATGTATGTTATTACCGATAGTCGGACTTTGGGACATTATGCTCATAATTTTCATTTTTAATCTATACTCGCATAAAGATTTCATGTTAAATGTAACTAAATGCTAATAAATATTAGTTGGAGTTTGGAAATCACGCTTCAATGATCTTTGGAACGGCCGTTCCGTCATACATATTTATTTTTGTAAAGGGGCTGTCCTTTACGGGTACACTTAATTTATGAGGGCAACAGTTACAAAATAAATATCCACTTTCATGTACAATGAAAGGAATTATAAAACAACTACACATTCGATAGTTGAATGTTATAATTCCATTTTTTAAATATTTGTTTGCAGCGTCTTTCTTCCAGCTATTTTATTGCAGGTAACAATATTGTAACTTCGAATGACTCTGATCTCAAGTAAGCATAAATTGGGACAGCCGTCAATAAATGGGGCGGTTTGGGATAAGTTTATGCATTTTCCTCACGGACGTTTCCGTTAGAAGTCATTAGTTCAAGAAACGAAGAACGGTTTCTTGTTGAATGGACCCTTCACACAGAAAAGTGGTAATTAAATTCAAAATTCATTAGCATCTGAGGATTAGGTAAAGGGAATTATTTCGGCTGTTTCTTAATAGGACTCATATAATTTAAATGATTTTAACTAAATATTCTTGGGCTCACAATAAATGGAGCGTGAAATTGTTTTTCAAATTGGTGCACGTGCATTGGGTTCTCACGATCCAACACCCGTTTTTGGCCTATAAAAGCAGAAGTAAGTTGTCATGTTCCTTTACGAGTTCCCTTAACCCTTCATCTGCCAAGCGCTTTGAGGTATCTCGGCAGCTACGGCACCCCCTGACAATTGCGCTTAAGGTATCTCGGCTGCAGTGTCAAATTCCTTTAACCCTTCACCCGCCAAGCGCTTGAGGTATCTCGGCAGCTACGGCATCCCCTGATAATTGCGCTTGAGGTATCTCGGCTGCAGTGTCAAATTCCTTTAACCCTTCACCCGCCAAGCGCTTGAGGTATCTCGGCAGCTACGACATCCTCTGACAATTGCGCTTGAGGTATCACGGCTGCAGTGTCAAATTCCCTTAACCCTTCACCCGACAGCGCTTCGTTGTCCAGTTCATTAATAATACACCGTTCACCTTCAGAAACACCCCTGCGAACCGGCCGATAACAGCATCTTTAGTATTTTACTGGACAAATAGTTTAGATTTCCTAAGGAAATCTATG
This sequence comes from Limonius californicus, assembly GCA_014611495.1. NCBI lineage: Eukaryota > Metazoa > Arthropoda > Insecta > Coleoptera > Elateridae > Limonius > Limonius californicus. The sequence goes on along the minus strand of JABXWE010005961.1, from coordinate 11,109 downwards.
TACTTGAGATCACGTCGCACTACCTCGGCTAAGGTTTCCTGCAGTTTCGTAGCCTGAACAGGTGAATGCCGGAGGTAGTTAAATTGCACTGTCTGCAGTTAAATATTGACGATAATAAATGTATTAAACCTCTCTGGTGTTTTATTTCCGTATTTAGCTCAACTACTCTAGATCCGAACCTAATACGATCACGACAGATAAAAGAAAAGCACAACACAACGGGTCCGTAACGCTACAATACAAACCTCAAGCCGTCGTAATGTAAATATGGAAGTACTGTAACGTTACGGACCCTTGTGTTGTGTTTATCTTTTATTCGTCGTGCTTCGTCGTGATCGTCTTAGGTTCGGATCTAGAGTAGTTGAGCTAAATACGTGAAATAAAACACCAGAGAGGTTTAATACTTTTATTAACGTCAATATTAGCTGCAGACAGTGCCATTTAACTACCTCCGGTATTCACCTGTTCAGGCTAGGAAATTGCAGGAAACCTTAGCCGAGGTAGTGCGACTTGATCTCAAGTACATCGATTTCCTTAGGAAATTTAAACTATTTGCTCAGTAAAATACTAAAGATGCAGTTATAGGTCGGTTCGCAGGGTGGTTTTCTGAAGGTACAAGGTGAATTATTACGGAACTGGCATACAAAGCGCTGGCCGGTGAAGGGTTAAGGGAACTTGACACTGCAGCCGAGATACTTCAAAGGGCAATTGTCAAGGGATGCCGTGGCTGCCGCGATACCTCAAAGCGCTTGGCAGGTGAAGGGTTAAGGGAACTTGACACTGCAGCCGATATATCTCAAAGCGCAATTGTCAAGGGATGCCGTAGCTGCCGAGATACGTCAAAGCGCTTGGTAGGTGAAGGGTTAAGGGATCTTGACGCTGCAGCCGAAATACCTCAAGCGCAATTGTCAAGGGATGCCGTAGCTGCCGAGATACCTCAAGCGCTTGGTAGGTGAAGGGTTAAGGGATCTTGACGCTGCAGCCGAGATACCTCAAGCGCAATTGTCAAGGGATGCCGTAGCTGCCGAGATACCTCAAAGCGCTTGGCAGGTGAAGGTTTGAGGGAACTCGTAAAGGAACTGTGCTTCTTGATGGTTAGATCAAGAATAATCCTTTCAGAACAACATACTTCTGCTTTTATAGCCCCAAATGTGGGTGTTTTGGGGGGTGTAAAACTGTAAACATGCTGCACGTGTTTACCAATTTGAAAAACAATTTAACGCTCCATTTATTGTGAGCCCAATAATATTTAGTAAAATTAATTAAATTATATGAGTACTATTCAGAAACAGCCGAAATAATTCTCTTTGCCTAATCTTTAGCTCCTAATAAATTTGGTATTTAATTAATACGTCCATGCGTGGAATTTCACTCATAAGGGTTTAGTTCGGCAAAAAAAGTAATAATTTAGGCAGATTATGGCTACCCTAAACTAACAATTTATCACAAGAACAGACCGCGCTAAAGACAGCTGTTGTGGAATATCCTACGTACTTGAGATCCCTAATTCGACGTCATATTGTTACCTGCAATAAAATAGCTGAAAGAAAGACGCTGCAAACAAATATTTTAAATATGGAATCATAACATTCAACTATCGAATGTGTAGTTGTTTTATAATTCCATTCATTGTACATGAAAGTGGATATTTATTTTGTGATCGTTGCCCTCATAAATTAAGTGTACCCGTGAAAGACAGCCCCTTTACAAAAAATAAATATGTGTGACGGAACGGCCGTTCCTAAGATCATTGAGGCGTGATTTCCAAACTCCAACAAATATTCATTAGCATTTAGTTACATTTAACATGAAATCTTTATGCAAGTATAGATTAAAACTTAAAATTATGAGCATAATGTCCCAAAGTCCGACTATCGGTAATAATATAAACATAATGGCAAGTGCGGTCCGCCACAGTACCACAACAAGTTTACAAAAGAACAGCCAAATTAAAATTTATATTTGAACATACTCCACCTAAACACGCGCAGAAATAATCAGGGCAAAGCAGGATGTACGAACAGCTGAGATGAAAACACTTAGAGCGATCGTAGGAAAAATGCCCTGGGACCGAGAACCAAGTCAGCAAATACGCCAACATGAGCGACATCGAAGACATCGCAAAATTTTCAAGAGTACGTTGGGAATCTTGGAACCAGCATGTAAATAGAATGCAGGACAGCCGCACACCAAAAATTGTAAGAGATGGAGTTCCAGAAGCAAAACGCAGACCTGGCAGACCAGTGAAAAGATCAGCTGAAAATACGAGGTCGGACAAATATGAAACGGGATTGGCACTACTGCGGCGCTATAAGCAACTGACTGTTTCCAAATCATATTCAAGTTGTAGCTGGAACTTTCGTCTACACATAGCTAAAACGGCATTCTGTCAGAACTTGCGTGGTAGGCTGTGCATGCGAATGAACAAGTTAGTGCAGCTGTCACATGTGACACAAGTCAAACATGGAGCAGAGAGCGAACAATAAATTTTGTTTCAAACTGGGGGAAATGGCCACGGAGACATTCGAGATGTTGAAAACTGTATACGGCGATGAGGCCATGTCCCGTACTCGCGTTTTCGAGTAGTTTGCCAGATTTCGTGAAGGTCGGCAGGACCTATACGATGATCAGAAGCCGGGTCGTCCGATCACAACGAGAAACCCCGTAACGATAAAAAAAGTCCGACAACTTGTGGCGGCTGATCGACGACTAACACTGAGAATGTGGAGCAGGAGCTGAGTATTAGCCGTGAAACCATTAGAACCATTTCGGAGAAGGATTTGAAGAAAAGGAAGGTCTGTGCCAAATTTGTCCCGCACAATTTGACCGCTCAGCAAAAAGCGCATCGAGTGGATTCATTGCAACAACCAACAGTGACCCACATTTTCTGTATTCAATTGTTACTGGTAACGAATCGTGGTGCTTCCAGTACGATCCAGAAAGCAAGAGACAAAGCATGGAATGGCGATTGAAGATGTCTCCCAGGCCAAAGAAATTCCGTCTCCAAAAATCGAAAGTGAAGACCATGCTGATTACTTTCTTCGACAGTCAAGGCATCATTCACAAAGAATTTGTGCCACCGGGTGTCACCGTCACTAGCCTGCACTACAAGGGTGTCATGATGCGTTTACTAAAACGCATTCGACGTGTGCGACCGCATTTGGCAGCCTCCGGCAAATGGCACCTTTTACACGACAATGGCCCTGTGCATTCTGCCTTGATTGTAAAGACGTTTTTGGCGACAAGAAATGTCCCAGTCTTAGAACATCCTCCCTACTCGCCGGATCTGTCTCCAGCGGACTTCATGCTGTTTCCTCGGCTGAAATTGACCCCAAGGGATGGCGACGTGGAAGACATTCAACGGAATGTTGCCGCCGAACTAAAAGCACTTTCTCACGACAAGTTTAAGCAGGCTTTCCGCGACTTGTATCGTCGATGTCAACGGTGCGTAGAAGTCGAGGGAGATTACTTCGCAGGACTCTAGAGGTATTTTCACCTATGGCTACCTCACATGCTTTGTATTTGATCAATCCCGTTATATATTTGTCTGACCTCGTATGTTATCACCATCTGTAGAAAATCCAGTCCATTAGGCTATACTAAATCCAAACAGGAAAAAGTAAAAAAAATAATAAAATAAGTTAAATTAAATCGAAATAATTAAATTTATAACTTACGTACCAATGTCTAATAGAAACTTATTTTTATGGATTGATTTTCTTTACCTGCTTCGATGCCTCTGTAGTTTTGTTTTGCACGTTAGTCTGTGTGTAGGAGATTTTAAAAATCTTGTGCAATTGTTTGTTCTTTAGAAATTTAAATATTTTTGTTTTGCCTCAACCATTGCAAAGCACATTTAGATGTGTATTCTTAATATAGCTTGGAATAATTAAATTTCAAAAATATTTAGCTTATGGATTATGCCCTCTATTATCTAATTCCGCAAAATAGTATTATATTTAGTTCTAAATGTTTTACAGAAAGGAACCTATACAGCTATTTAAAGGAGGAGCTTAAAATGAATACGTGAGAACAAAACGGTTATTTCAACATAATTCGTTGTAACCGTAGTTTTAATGATTAAACTTGTACGAGCAGATTAAAAGTAGGTACGGAATCTTTGCTTTGTTCATTGCAAAGCAATTTCAATCAAGTATGTTTAGTAAGTTACTACATGGCGGAACCATTTTTTGTAGCTTAAGCCATATAAATCTTAGAAAGTGTGATAATAAATTATTATAGTTATTACTACATAGGGTTTCTTGGTATATTTATAGCTAAATATCTGTTTATGAGCTCAAAATAAAAAGAGTTCTAAATAGACTGTGAGATTTCAGAAATTTTGCGTATTATGCTTAATCGCGCAACTCAAATATTAAAAATATCTGTTAACTTTCCACTATTCCTCACTGTTTGAATAAATATCAAATATAAAACGAAGAAAATACGTTGTTTCTTTTTACTACAAAGCATCCTGTCTTCCTATTTTGGCGAAACCTTAACTGTTTTCTGAAAGGTTAAATGTACCGAACTGAGTATGATCTAACAAGAAAGCAATCAATAGGTTAGGGTAAATATATTAATATGAACCTAAGTTACCATAACAATAATGTATACTTCTATTCTATGCCGTTCATAAATGTACAAACAACGCTGAAAATCTTAAATAGCAAATTGTTGTGTCAGTGAAAGTCAAATTTGTGGAACTAGACTTAGTAGGAGGCAACGCGGAACTACTGTTGTAGCCTTACTGTAACTATTTTTTTATATCGTAGCAAACGAACGAGATTTAAATGTATGATGCTAAACTTTAAGACTTCCCGTATTTGTTGAAATCTGGCGTTAGTCTATATTAATGCAAACCATTTTAACTATAATAAGGAATAAACACGCTCTAGGCAAGTGGCCTTCTGGGATCATGTCTGCCTTATTAGTAAGTATCGGAAACTGTTGGTAATGCTGTACATACACTAACAATTATATGCTAAAGTTATCCGCAATTAATCAGTTTCAATGAAATTCTAATACACTTGTAACATCCGTTTACAACTTAGCGGAAGTGTAATCTGAAAAGCCAGAGATGATTATACCCGTAGATTAAGGTACACTTCTGTATGATGGAATTTCTTTTCTCTTTTCAAATAAATTGTATATATTAAATACCAGAGCTAGAATCTTTTTCTATGTATGCAAATTCACATTTATTAAATAGTGTTTCAACTTGTAAAATTGCAATTAAAGGTTAATTTATAAAAACCATAGAATAGATGTCAATTTAAATTTAACAATAAAAATTGAATTCTATTTCAGAAGGCTGTAATAACGCTATACTAAAAAGCTCTAAAAATTGTTCACGTATTGATGAAAACATCTGACAGTATTTTAAATAGTGTGGGGTTAAGGATAATGAGAGCATTATACTAGATTATACATTATGTAAGGCATCGTGGACTAGAGGTCAGCGCGTCAGAGTTCTACGATGCATGTATGGGGTTCTATTTTCAGTACCGAGACATAGGATTTATAACAGCCGTTCTCCCTCGCAAGGCAAGGTATTCTGCCTGAAGTACAAGTGTTTACATTTCCCGTGGTTCGAAGCCCATATTAAACTGTAGATCCTCTATATCTGTGCCACATTTAACGCGCAACACAGGCATAGGGGAGAAGATGAGAAAGTTTAGTAATAACAGACTTTTAGATTTACCTTCATACAACGAATAATAAATATGTTAGTAATTTCTGCAGTTATTGTTATCTAGTAAATGGAATCTGATCGTACATATTCAGGGCAATATATTTTTGTGTATGACTAGAAATCTATTCATATATTTTAGTGGTGTGGTTTAAGTAGGAACGGCTACACAAACGATTCTTATTATTTTAGCATATTATATAGCATGATCAAGAAATGTCTCCTTAGAAGGTGTCTGCAGATTGAAGAATAAGTGTCCTTCCTTAATTCAACTAAAATCAATGTATTGTATCTGAGACTTATTTGTATATCTAATGCTTTCATCATTGGTTCCTAGTCCGCAATAAAATGTACACCTTAATTTTAATTATTTATCTCATTTTATAAATCACATAATACTATGAACAGGTATAGAGAGGTATTAAAAAGTTAGGTTATACCTTTATACGCCAACATATTAGGTAAGAAACGACATGCCTTCACATTTCCAAAGAGGATTTTTGTTTTATCAAAACTCACTTAATAAGAATAACTCAAAATAACACCACATCCATATTAAATATTCTTGAATTACTTGAAACTTACAAGCCTTTGCATAGTTTTATTTTAAATAACTGTAATCTGCTTGTTTTAATATCATTGGAAGGTATAATTTTAAAAATTTTGCACACGCTGACATTCCTATCTCGAAAAGGATTGCTTTTCAAACCATTATTGGTGTCATTATACTATATTTGGTAGCACAATGACAAGCATAAAGAGATGGGTAAAATATCTTCAGTTGAAAATAGATGGTCAATGCATTTTACACGGTTTGCTGTAGAGTATTTCTGTGGAGTTTACAATAGAAGCACTAACGACACGAACAACCGTTGGGAGCACCGCCCATCAATACTGACAATGCCATTAGATAATTGACAAATGATAAATTTACTACTTGTAAAAGTGTCAGCTAATCTCTTTACAATTCCCTACTTCTGTTTCCAATTTCAGAAATATGTAAAATATGCATGAAAACGTATTTTCTCCGGTAACGTAGATAATGTTATAAATCAATTTTTCAATATAGCTTCCTTCTCAAAGCGTGTGAAAATATGTTCATTCGGGAAGAAAGGTAAAATAAGTTACCCCGTCGTCGGGTTTGTGTTTTGACATATGAAGCATTAAAATAAGTTATTAACTGTTTAAGTAATATTTCATTAGGGCGTATGATTTAAAACCTAGTATTAATTTCATCACAAAAAATGTATAATTTTGAGATAGGATTTATGTAATGTAATTTTATCGCTTTAAAATTGTGCGCCTTCACTGTATATCATATAGTCAATTTCTTATAAATCTTTCTTAAATCTAAATCTATACGTCCTTTGTCAGACGCAATATTCATAATACTATTTAATATATTTTTCATTTCCGACCAGGATTACCGTCTACACCGAAAATGCATTTTAAAATCAAAAATAATGTCTATGTCCGCTCTGAATAAAAAGTTATCACTCAAGTTGATTAGAGATGATGTATAAAAAGGAATAAATAATCCATATTTAGATGAAGCGGTCGTTAGGGAGTCCCAGGAGTACTGTGTTTCGGTTCTTCCGAGTGGATAAATATCCGGCACAAACTCGCGAAATTGTGATCAATGATACAACAATATATTTAGAAATAAACACAAGCTTCCCGCACCTTCAACGGGAGAAGAAAGGTTTCGATAATATGGCGAAATCTCAGGCCTTAAGCAAGCAATATATATAACAATCCCTAAAAATTGATTTCGAATATTGTATTTTACAAATATTATTAAATCACTTACGTCATCTTCAAGATGGTGTTTCTTGATAAACAGCGATTTATTTATTTTTTAGTAAAATTTATAAAGGTAGCCGCAAATATGATGATGAAAAAATATGTTTATGTACAGCGTTCCTATAAATAAATATTTCGAAACGGCAGTGCTTTACGAAGCAGGAAAGTGAATATGGTGATGGATTGGGCAAGTAGGCCAGGGAGTTACGAAAGGCTCAACAGGATCCTGCACTCGACCAGCTGATTATCCTGCCACCTCTTCGTCGTTCTGATACAGAATGACGTTCAGTATCTAAATGATATACAAGTCTTGCAGTATGGAAAGCTTTTGTGTGGAAACAGAGTTAAAGCATTTACAGCTCGCACGTTTTTAGCGTGCATAGATTCTCCTGTATCCAATAACTGCCGAATATCAACAATCTTCGTGTTTTGGAATTCGGATTATTACTGTATTTGATTCAAGTAAATGTACATTTGATTTGATGTTCTAATTACCACTTAGAGACCCGGTAAGCTCGATTAGTGTTCTGCCAATGTGTAACCAAAAATGTGTTCTTAAGAATAGAACAACATACAATTTGAACTGAATTAGAAATTGTGCAAAATTCTTCAAATGCGAATGTAAATGCGAGACGTGAGAAAATTTTAACAACCAGCATCTTAAACTGAATTAAGTAATAATACAAACCCTACCTCTCTTACACAAAGTATTAACACTAATTTACATGAGATTTTAGTACTTAAATATAGCTGATATCTTTGATGTTAATTAAAACTATACAGGGTATTAATGAGTTGCAGGGACAAACTTCTAGTGCTTAAAGTATACATGAAAGCAAACATTTTTTGTTAATAAATGTATGGTTAAAAGTGTTTCCTTTCAGGGATAGAGCTTCTCAAGGATTCCTACTACCTACCTACTATTTGTTTCTATAACGACGAAAATTAATACAGGATCAATTTGAAAAGTGTGAAAGAGGGCTTTATTTATCCTGTATTAATTTCCGTCTAAAAAAATTAGAAAATGATTTACGACGCCCGGATACGAAATCTTTTTTAAAAGTAAGTCACCTGGCCATTGCAAGCACCTATGTCAAAACGTATATGTACCAACCGTGATGAAAGAGTTATACTTCTCTGTAATTCGCTCTCGTAATGTATCTATAGTTTAAAGATGAGGTCGAATAATTGAAGTTTCGATACAAGGCCACAAACAGAAATTGCTAATGGTCAATTACAAGATATTTCTTATCAGCGATTTTCTGTGTTTCTGTTAATAAGATTATTATCAAAGAACGCTCATAATGTCTGTTAAGTTTTGGATGTATAATGCGGCCTGTTTCGGTTTTCATGAAAATAACCTTCTCTTAATCTTTCTGCAGTTCAATAATAAATGGTTGCAAAGTTTCTTCGAGATAGGCTTTATATTTTATAAAGTAGTCATAGTGTCATAAAAAGCAGTATCCAATTAAACGTCTTGCACTTACAAGTGATGAAACACCAACGTTTTCGGAATATGGAAGCTTATCGACACTAAAATGAGCGTGAATTAACCAAACCTTGTTCTTTGCTTCTTAATCGTGATTGAATATATTCAAAAACCGTAACTCTAGCCTTTCGGGAATATTCATGAACTATTATTCGATATGAATATAAGTGCATATTTTCGTGTAACATTTTATAACCTATTCCCACGGAGAGGTTTATTTTTTGCGATTAACGGCGAGTAGAAATGTGTGCCTCATTATCCATTATTTCAGTTGCTACCACAACAACTCATTTGTCACATTGTGGCCGTCTACCATGCACTTTATCGCAATTACCTTTTTTGTGTCAGATACACTTTTAATTTTCTCTAAACTGCTGCCGTACGAAAGCAACATTCGGAAACATATCACGGAATTCTTCGAGGTAGTTTTCAAGAGAATATGTTCAAACTTTTGCACCATTTCACTGATGTAGGTTTTTTGTGAAATCTGTTTTGTACCTTGAAATAATCACCTGACACAATTAAAAACGGTTTCGTTCTGAAATGATCCCTGAATAAACTCTAAAACTCTAAAACAAACTATTTGACAGCTGTCAAAAGGAGAAAATTCTACTACTGCAATAGTTTTACTCTTAAGGGGATCCTAAAGCGAAAATTAAGTTAGTTTTTACATCGACAAACCATTATATTCGTTTCCCTCTCCTCCGCGGACCTTAGAACTGTCTACCTGAATTGGAGAAAAGTAAATTGGTAACAGTCTAAATTAATTCCACATATGTCGTAAACGTAGGCTGATTTTACCGTATTTTTGGATTACCTTTGGCAGTTTTTTATCACAAATTCTTATAATTGTTTTAATATTTTTTTCGGGTTATTTCGTTTTAAGATATGTTGTTTACTAGTTATTGAAAACCACAAAGAAAAGGCACCTATTACCCTAGCTAAGGCGACAATAGAAAACGCTAATTTTGGCCTATTTTGAGTCACTTTATTACCTAAAACTAACTTCAAATTGTGGGATGGTAGCTCAGTTGGTAGAGCGCTCGCTTTCTGGGTAAAACGTCGATTCTGGCTTGGGTTCAAAAACTAAACATTACTATGCAGATTTATAAAAATACTGTCTGCAGTGGCTTACAACCGTCGGATTTAATGTTAAAACCTTTCTCTGGAATTTCTGTCGTTCTGATTCGACGTTAATCTGTAGGTCCCCCGTGCTTCTATTTTGGCGCTGATGAGAAACACGTGGAAGAGAAGAGACCGTTGCTCAGCATTAGGACGAAAAGGCTGTTAATGATGAAATGAAACTATAAACTACAAATTGATGTATACTGGGTTGTATTACCCCATCGAATATAATTTTGTTGGCAGTTCTAGGCATACTCTTACAGTGTATGCGGATTATAATAGATCACTACGAATTTCTCTTGTAACTAATGGTATACCTGCTAGTTGATGGTGCTCAAATATGCCAAACTTATTTATCTACTGTATGAAGCATATATAACGAACGCATGCAGTTCAGTATTTCAAAAATAGTCTATTTTTTCAAAATTGTATTACGCTGTCAATCTATAATCCGCTTATCTCCGCACGATTGGTTGCCTACATTCTTCTGCCTATATTGTTCCCAATTTCGTATAAAATATCAATTCTCGTGAAACCATTTCCAGAGTGATCAATTCAGACGATAAGAATTTTGTTGGTGCCGATTATGATGAATCTATCAGGTATCTACCTACTGATTAAAATAATTTTAAATTAGTTCAATATTTCATCATTTTATCAGCATTTATTTGCTGGAAAAATATCTAACTTGTTTTACGCATAACATAACAAATACTGAAATATTTATTACAAAATTAAACATATAAGAATTTTCTAAAGTATAGAGCATGTTACCACAGTATAATAGGATTATACTGTGATGTTACCATCTATAGCCTTGGTCTCAGAAAATGGAAATAAGTTAGTGCTAAATGCAAGAAATTTCCAAAACAAAAAGTAATAACCTCTGCATATAGTGGTTTACAAAAAATGAAGAAGCATAGCGATTACATTTTTCAAAACTGATTTAAGAATCAACTTGCGTTCTGTAGAAGTTGATGTTTACAAACTGCCTAGAAGG
>JABXWE010005958.1:0-11072 GCA_014611495.1 Limonius californicus | reverse complement strand
ATGCCGACGACACGGCTCTGATAGCGGGAAGTGAAGAAGACCTGCAAAATTTATTAGATCGAGTAAGGGAAAGTGCTAACATGGGGTTAAAAATAAATACGAATAAAACTAAAATTATGGTTATTAGCAAGAACAATATTAATAAAAACATTATGAGTGACAACACCAGAATCCAACAAGTTAACGAATACAAATACCTAGGCCGCACAATCAACTCAAAAATGGACTGTAAAGGCGAAATAAAGAGAAGAATGGAGATTGCAAGGTTAGCCTTTATTAAATTTAAAACGATCCTGTGCAACCAGCACCTTAATTTAGAACTAAGACTGCGTCTTTTAAAATGTTACGTATGGTCTATTCTTCTAAATGGCTGTGAAGCATGGACACTCACAAAAGACACTACAAAGAGATTAGCTGCCTTCGAAATGTGGACCTACAGAAGGATTCGGAAAATGTCATGGACACAAACAGTACGTAATGAAGAAGTATTAAGACAAATCGGAAAAACAGGGAAATGGTAGACAATATTAAAAAAAGGAAACTGTCCTACTTTGGCCACATACTTCGACACAAAAAATATATAACATTACAATACATATTGGAAGGAAAGATTGAGGGGAAAAGGGCTCGAGGAAGAAGGAGAACATCGTGGATGAGCAACATACGAAAATGGTTGGGGACGAAAAGAGAAACGCTGATACATACAGCACGTGACAGATGGAGATACGCCATGGTGATCGCTAACCTCAGAATCTGAGACGGCACCCGGAGAGAGAGAGAGAGAGTATACAACTGAATGCCATGACAGAACCATGGTAAAGCGACTTGTGGTTAGCTCATCAACCACTAAAGCACCCCCACAATGCACCAACTTGACTACGCCCCTCAGTCGGCAGAAATATTTAAACGGCCCTGTACGGTATTTTAGACAAAATATCTATTAAAATGGATGCCAGATATCAGACCTGTTAAGAGCTGTAACGTTCCAGAATATAGATACGCCTGGTTAAACTAAAAACATCCGATCTATGAAATATATATGACAGAAAAAGTGTCCAACGCTATTATAAAAAAACCGAAGTCTTAATAGAATACCAATTTGATCGTACTTAGCCCCTATACGGTAAATTGAAACTCAGACATTGCTTTCTTTCTGATGTTTAACGCGTTGCCGTTAGAATTTCTTTTTAAATTCCATCTAGTTAAAATAAAGTATAATCAATGTGGCTAACAAACTCACTTTTTCGTTTTATTCGCAGCACGAACTGCTCGTTGTTTCCACTTACCGTTCCCTTTCAAAACAACTCTGCGTTCAAGCAGGTTTAATAAAAAAAAAGTGTATAATTAATTCCAGTTTTATGGATGAACAATTTCCGTTTTGAAGTTGAAATTAAAAATTAGATATTTCCACATGCACTGCTTGAAGTAAACAGAGTGATTATAGATCACGAAAATTACGAGCGAGGAGCGAACCTAAAACTTTGCGAACAAACTTGCGCATCTAAATGCGATTGCTCTTGTCGTCCCTTAATTTGATTCCGATTCTCAAAGCAAGTTCCATGATAAAGCTCAAAATACTTTACCGAATTTGAGCATAATACATATTTTTGTTAGCTGCTTTTATCTGTTTAGATTACAGAAACGGAATTATCTGTCGGTGCGCTTCATAAAAGTCGAAGGTTAATCAACAACGCTTGTATTCCTAATGCTCAGGGTGTTCTTTTCCTGAAGTGGATTATTTTCCTTTCATTTTAAGATGCTAAATGGAAGCACATCCCGTTGTAGGAATACTGAATCATTTTCAAACGATAGCAACAAACAATCCACTTAGACATGCGATTAATACCAAAAGGATAACAAGGGCAATGTTTCCCAGCAATTTGAGATGAGAATTATATTAGGGACAGGAAACAAAGGGTTAAATAAGGGAAGCTGTATCGGAAGAACGGCAAATTTAGCTCTAAATTTAGCCGGTGGTATCACGCGGATAGCCGTCCAGTTTCAGAAAATAAACCGCAGAGGAATACTCTGAGTGACATATAGTTTCCTGAGCCCTTGCAGAGTTAGAACTTCGTGAACTCCATTAACCTACAGTATTATGATCTTGGCATTGTAAACTAATTATTAGTATTAATAAATATCATATTAAATTTCGACACTAATTAAGTGTGCCTTAAAAGTGTAATTAAAAATTTAAAGTAATATGAAGTCAATTATTGAAGGCATTTCTCTCATTTTAGATGTAGTTCTGCAATTAGTTAGACAATCTTGGATTAAATTCGTGATTTACTTGTACATCAGTACGTTCAATAAGCTCTAAGTAATTACGAAAATTTAGTACCGCGTTCTAAGTGGTTGGAAATCAATTATCGTTGAACCATCTTTATTTCCTGCTGTAAATTATGAGGAACCGCTCTCTCCTGCGTAATGTTCAAATGTAATGTGACCGAGCACAATCGTTCTAAGAATATAAAATAAAATAAATGAGTTCGTAAAATTCACTTAAATGGAATAACTTTCCCGTTAGCATAAATAAATTCGTGGTTTCACCGTCAATTTTTTTTATTATATCTCTTTCCTTCATAAAAAATGTTAAATTAAAACATGCCCATTTTTCCATTTTACGCATGGAGTTTGCAATATTTAAAATAAAGGAAAAAGACTAAACAAGAAGGAGTTACTAGGCTGCTGCTATATTGTTGCAAATACCACAAAAAATTAATTCAACAGAAAAGCTTAAAAATACTGTTATGGCTGCTGAATTCTATTCTTTGCATCTGAAAAGTAATGCTAAATCACAGATACTTGTTCGTTGAGTTTCATTGTTGAATTCATTTTTAAACCATTACGTAAAATTTTTCAATCATTTTTGTATTGGTGTGGTTTACTATTTAGAAAATAGTTGAATATTAGTTGAAATTCATTTTCGACCACCTTTTAATATTTTAAATGCTTCTTGATTTATCATTTACCATACACAAATCGTATACCAACAACTGCAGTTGTCAATGATTCCACAACATAATTAGTGCCACCTTAGCAGACAATAATTCATTATTATTGCGGTTTAAGATTCGTGAGAATACTTTATTATATATATATATTGGGTCTGAGTTAGTGCTTGCTACGGAAATTGACTAAAAAAATATGATATTACTTATAAGTGCAAAATATTAATCAGAAATTGATACAATGTAGAAAATGTTGTGGAAATATAAATCATTTTGGCAATTATAACGTCCAGTGTAAAAACAGATTATCGGAAAGTTATCTTATGATGTCATATGTGATCAACTACATTTTCGTTTCACTACTAGGTATCTTCTGGGCTACGCGTTTCTCATCAGTGCTAAGATAGAAATAGAAGCAACCTACAGTTTAACGTCCAATACGAACGACAGAAATTCCAGAGAATATTTTTAACATTAAGATGCTGTGGTTGGTAACGGGATTGGGAAATTGTGTGTGCTGGGTTGCAGTACAATATTTTTATAAGCTACTTGTTCAATGTCGGAAGCGAACCCAGGATGATAAGAGCATTCATAAGGATAAAGGAAAAGTTCGAAAGAAGGCAACTACAAAAAAGATACAATCAGCCGAGATTCAAACACAACTTACAGAAAATAAAGAAGAAACGAACAACTTAGATGAATTGAATGAAAAACACAAAACAGAAAGTAGAAGAGAGGAAAACCCTGTTCAGGGAAGGTCGATATGAAGAATCTAGAAAGGCCTCTAAGGAAGCGAGGAAACTAATTAGAGAAGACATACAAAGGCATTATGAAATTAAGATAGAAAAAATAATAGAAGAAAACAAAAACATGAGGTGGCTAAGAAGGAAACAAGAAAGATACCAAATGATTAAATTCAAAAACGATGAGGGCGAAGAAACGAAAGATAGAGATAGAATAATCGAAATAACAGAAAAGTTTTATAAAGATCTTTACAGCACAAAAGTAGCAGAATAGGAGAACAAAGAAGGACAAAACAGATCTAAAATCACGAACGTAAGATCCGAAGACATATCAGAAATTAACATAGACGAAGTAAAACTGGCCCTACGAAAAATGAAGGATAACAAAGCCCACGAGAGGACGAAGTACTGACAGAAATGCTAAAAGAAGGTGGAGAAGAACTACGCAAAAACTCACTAAACTGTTGAATGTCTAATAACGGGCAAAATACCCAGAAATTGGGAAAGGACAGTAGTGATTCTATTATATAAGAAGAGATATAAATAGAATCTGGAAAATTACAGACCAATCTCGCTGCTGTCACAGGTGTACAAGCTTTTCAGCAAAATTCTAACAAATAGGTTGGCAAACAAACTTGATGATTACCAGCCCGTCGAACAGGCCGGATTTCGAAAAGAATATAGTACCAGCGACCAACTACGAACGATAAGAATCTTACTTGAAAAATGTAGGGAGTACATCCTAGATATCTGCCTTGCTTTCGTGGATTTTCGAAAGGCATTTGATTCTATAGAACATTGGGCCATAGAAAAGGCACTTAACAACGCAAAAATAGACCACCGTTACACACAGCTCCTGACACACATATATAAAACAGCAACATCAACCATAAAAATGAAAGAAGACGCAAAACCTATAAAAATAGAGAGGGGAATAAGGCAAGGAGATACGATTTCCGCGAAGCTATTCACACTAGCCCTTGAAGATGTATTCAGAAAAATGGATTGGAACGACAAAGGAATAGATTTTAATAGCCGAAGACTCAACAACCTTAGGTACGCCGATGATGTTGTGATAATAACAGATAACAAAGAACCTCGGACAAATGCTAGAAGAATTAGCACGCGAATAAAAAAAATAGATCTCGAAATGAACCACCAAAAAACAAAAGTAATGTGCCATACAGACCGACAAATACAAATTTTTAATAACGCAATAGAAAACGTACATCGATAAGGGTACATGTTCCATAGTGTTGGGCCCAGTATAGAACCCTGGGGTACACCACATGTCTTGTTCATGCTTAGGCTTTCTCCCACCTGTATTCTTCTATTTTGTAGATAATTGCAGATTATCCTTATCGGGTACGGGGATATTTGTCTTTCCCAGAGCTCGTCTATGATTCCCTTCCAAAGGACAGAGTTGAAAGCATTTCGCACATCAAGTGTTACTAGCACTGCATATTTATTTGGATATTTCCTGTTTGCTTCCTCTGGTATTCTCTGTACCCTTTGGATGGCGTCCACAGTCGCTCTTCCTTCTCTAAATCCATACTGCTTCTCGTCCAACCCTCCCTTTCTCTCAATCTCCATCAGCAGTCGTCTGTATATGATCTGCTCCAAGAGCTTGCCCATCACGTTTAATAAGCACAACGGTCGGTAGTTCTTCTTCTGCCCTGGTAAGAAGGAGAAGGCTGGGGGAGGCAGTTTTTCGTAACCTCACACATGTATTCAAAAACAAGAAAATCCCAATTAACCTAAGATCTACGGTATTCAACCAATGTGTGCTACCGGTGCTCACATATGAAGCACAAACTTGGACCATCATAAAATTAAGTATGGAACAGTTACGTCACACAAAGAGCTATGGAAAGGCAAATGGTTAACATATCTTTAAAAGATGAAAAAACCAATAAGTGGATACGAGCAATTACAAAAGTGAAAGACACAGCACAGGAAATATCCGAACTAAAATGGAGCTATGCTGGACATGTGGCACGCATGAAAGATAAAATATGGAACAACATCATGTTACAATGGAGACCATACCTGGGACATAGAGGACGGGGAAGACCGTAAGCAAGATGGACCGACGATGTTAAGAGGATGGCTGGCCTACACTGGATAAAAGACGCCCAGGATCGAAATGGATGGAATACCATGAAAGAGGCCTATGTTCAGAAATGGACTCAATAAGGCAAAAGAAGAAGAGAAGAAGACTTGTTAATACTGGGAAGTCAAAGCCAAGGCATAATTGACGTTTTGCCCAGAAAGTGAGCGTTCTTCCAACTAAACTACCACTACTATACACTCGCGTGTACTAGTGTTTTCAACCGTCGATCCGCGGACCAGTACCGTTCCGCGACCTTAATCTAACCGATCCTCGAAAACTAAAGATATTAATATTTGGAAAAACAATTTAAAGCTAGTACAACTTGCATACCAAATCATAATTTTTTATTACTTGTTCCGATACCGATACTTTGCGGCCTAATCAGTACGATGGCTATCACGAATTTTTTCGCGACATATGGATTGCGAAACTGTCATACTCGTCAGATATACAGTAGGTGGCCAAATTATTAGGGACGGTACACCTTTTTTGTAATTTTCAAGTTTAAATGAATTTTGTGAGCAAATAAATTGGTTTTAATTCATTTTTCTTCTGTAGTTATGTTGCTGGTATCATTATTATTGCTTTTAAAAAGTGGCAACACTGTGTCAATCTGCTTTATCCGTCAAAAAATGAGGTTATTTCTCATTTGGCTGTTAACAGCTGAAAAGTGTTGTTGGTGTGAGGTCAGTTATTAATTTTTGCAATCTTTCTTGCAAGTTTTCCCAGTCCAAGGCTACCAAAACGTAAGTATTGATTAATAATTTATTACTTTTGCTGATTTTAATGCGTAAATTTCAAATCGGTTAACACTTAACCATAATAACCTCTATTTTGTTTGTATGGGCAAGTCTTCAGACCTATCCTCAAGAAAATGTAGGGAAGTACAAACCTTACTACTTCATACCATACATTCCCAGAGAGAGATAGCAGCACTTACAGATGTTTCGGAGTCAAGGGTCGACTAAATTAAAATAAAAATTCATAAAAACCTGCCCTAGAAGCACACCACATCGGAAAAAGTGGCAGAAAAAGGATCACCACTCCTCTTGGTGACCGTAAAATTAGAGATATATGTTTTCAAAATCGTAAAAAGTGTTTCGCTCGTCTGACTACGTCGATAAACGTCAAAGGACAGTCCGGAAACGGTTGGTTGAAGAGAACCTAATGGGTCGTCGTCCAACCAAAAGACCACACCTGACTAAGGCCATGAAGAAAAAGCGACTGCAATGGGCCAGAGAACACCGAAATATGAATATTGCGGAAAATTGTCAGAACCCTGAAAAATTCTTTTCTTGTAATTATGGTAATATTTTGCAGGTCTGCTTCTCGGACGAGTTAACTTTTCAAATTTTGGTGGCCAAACGCTCATTCGTTCAACAACGCCCAAGAGAGTAGTTCCACCCCGACTGCTTTATGGAGAGGGTTAAACGCCCTGTTAGCATAAGGGTGCGGTCTGTGATCTCAGCCAAGTGTATGGGACACCTCTACATCGTCGAATGGATCATGAGGCAGGACCAGTACAAGCGAGTACTGGAAATTCGGCTCCTGCCCCAGGTCCAAGAATGGTTCCCTGGTAACGAAGAGTATGTTTATGCATGACTCGGCACCGCGCCACAAAGCTAGGAGTGTTGCTGCATTCCTGGCTTATAAAAACGTGAGCGTTTTGCCTTGGTCGGGGAATTCGTCTGGTATGAACCCCAAAGAAAACCTATGGAAGTTCACGAAACGGAAGATCGCCAAAGAAGCGACAACTGATAGAAACCCATGTCAGAGTGTGGCATCACAGCCCCAATTTCCAGCACAACGCAAAAGTCTGCATAGAAAGCATACCCTAACGCCTGGAAGCCGTAATGGTAGCATTACTAAATATTAAAATTTTTCTGAAATTGTTCGGTAATCACTTTTTATGAAAAAATAAATAGATATGATTACGTACTTATGTTGTTTTTATATTCTAAATAAAGCACTATAATGAATAAAAAATAACTACAAGACATAAATCCAATTATTTGTCATTAAATTCATTTAAACTTTAAATTGAAAGTAAAGTTGTACTGTCCCTTATAATTTGGCCACCTACTGTATTTTCCTTCATAAATGAATTAAATTTAAGCTTTCAAGGAAATAACCGTAACTCTTTTCAATTTATTCAGCAAACCTGATGCAGTTAAAAGAAAGTTAATACTGTAGAAGCAACAAATGCAAGAAAGCAACTATAGGATATGTTCTTTATCAGATATAATTAATTCAGGAGATTTGAATATAAAAGGGATAAATCATATAATTTGCGAAAATCTGCACACTTTCTTGCGCGTTTAATGAATATTATCCACCTGCAGAAAATTGGGCGATGGGAAATATGTGGATAACGTCTGAACAGGAGAAACTTATTAAATTAATCTTAGACGTAGGGTTGAAAACATTGTTTGAATCAACACTCTTAACACAATTTTGGGTTAGTGTTAAAAGTGAATATCCAGTTTTACATAAGAAAATAAAGAGGGTCTTACTACCTCTTTCAACAAACGTATTTATGCGAATCGACGATTTCGACAAGTTCTGTGTTATGCATTTCAGTTACCACCTGAAATCCAAGAATAGAACCTCTTACCCACAAAAAAACAGCAATTACATTGTTTGCTACTGTTTAGAAATTTATATACTTACGTGTATTGTTAAATAAGTAAAATGTATTTATTGCTTATTGCCTTTTTCTACAAACGATAATAAAATTTTTTTATAAAATTGTCTCCGGTCCGCTTAAAAAATTTGATATTTTCCGGTTCGTGGTATAAAGTGATTTTTTAAAAAGTCAATTGCAGCAAGCCTAGAAAAAAAGCTATTCCGTCTGTAGTCAGCTGTAATGAGCTTTGAATGACATTTACCTGTATGTCAAACTGTGTGACAGTTCAGGTAGTTAAAAATTTTGGCCCAACAAAATGTGAAAATGAACAAGTATTTAGTTGCAACTGATTTGTAATTTATTAAGGTAAGTAAATTACAGGTTTTTCGTCAAGATTTCTATCTTTCTGTTACAATTTTCATATTGTAGATTCTAAAGCTTAATATAGACGGGACAATCCCTAGGCTACTGCAATTACTTTTTAAAAAATCACTTTGTACCTTTTGTGCTGAGAAACACTACAGTCTATTCTGAACCGTACAGCTATTTCTTTCAAATGTGGTATAAGTGATCAAATACAAATGTGTAGATGCTTTACTTCTGGTTGTATAAAACTCTCAGTTTTCTACCCTGTATACTCATTTGCATATTTTCTTATAGAGAAACACCCAAATATCACTTTTAAGTATTAGACTATTCTATTTTTGTTGTAATGGTTGCTTCTACCCTGATCTTACTTTCGATAATAGTTATTCTTATTTTAATTCTTATATTTAAATCACCAATAACTACGTATGCAGCTGAAACCAGGGCAAACACAAACAGGCGAAACAACAACTACAAACAGCAGAAATGAAAATATTAAGACAGATAGTAGGCAAGACTAGATTAGACAGAATGAGCAACATCAAAATACGTGACCAATGCTAAATTCAAGACATAAATTTGTGAACAAATATAGGAAATATTGGAACGAACATGTAACGAGGTCGTGATACTCAAAGATTATTCAAAATTATAGTCCAGTCATTGGGGATTTTTACCTGGAAATAAGTCCGGAAGTTTTGAAACTTTGTAGGTTTATAGGTTTGGGGATCTAGAACTAAAATTCACAAAATGCACATTCCGAGACATGCCGCCGGCGCCGCCATCTTGTCAAGATGGCGCCCAAAAATAGTTTTTTTCATTTATCTCCAAAACTGTGCGTTTTTCGAAAAAATATGTTGACAGCAAAATTGAAGAGGAAGAAATTTCCTACAAGAAATGTTCTTAGCATATTTTTGCTAAAGTGAGCCGTTTAGGCTCAAGAACTGATTGAATGACAACATATTCTGTTAATTTCTATAAACTGCCCCTAACTATCTCCATATATGCGTATAATTTTATCTTTTATAATAAAACGGGCTATTCAATTGGTTTCTCGTTATATTTATAGCTTGCTAACTAACCGGTACATTCTGGGTGCAATATTTTAAAATGGTGACTCTAGTGAAGCAGTTTATAGAAGCAGGAAGGATGGGTAACTGGCAACTCCACCTAGAAACTGTTCAGAAAATGCTCCCATACTTTCATGCAAGCGGCCACCATAATTATGCAAAATCCTGTCATTTATATTTACAGGATATGTTATCCCTACAGGACAAAATGCCACCTGATGAATACCAACAATTCACAAACGACTGCTTTTTCACAATCAGACGCAGCAACAAATTTTGGTCAGGTATTTGGAGTGACATGACCATAGAACAGACCCTAATGCGAATGATGAAATCCGTTGGTGGTCTCACTCATGGGCGAGGGATAACGGATAGCGTTTTAACAAAGTGGACTCTGGGAATGGTGTATATGCACAACATATGTGATGAAATTGCAAAGTTTTGTGGCGTTTATTTTGAATGTTCAGAACAACATGTGGATATGAGAAATTCACGCATTATTCGAGACGATAATGATGTGGAGAAGATGTTGACTTGGCTAACGCAACATCCGCCTTTCCCAGACTTAGACGAAATAATGTCTATTTCTTCAGGCGTTATTGGAAATCAAACAATAAATTGTTTTGAAGCGGAACAAATTGGGAGTGTAGGAATAAATAATATGATTGGAAAAAATTTCGGCGATGTGGTTCTGAGACGCAAGGACAAAGTACTGACCCTGAGAGCAGTAAACTCGAGCATTCGTAGTGATGATAAAGTAGTGCCCGTTGACCCACTACTTATTTTCCAGAGGCTTTGTGTTGCCAAACAGAGCGAGGAAGAACTCGAACAGCATCTACAGTATGAGTTGGCTCCGTACCCATTGTCCTTGTTTTCTGAGGCCGGAATGCGTAAAACAGCAAAGTCCCTACTGTATAAAGCTTCTTTGCCAGCTACAGATAATGACTTTGGAACCAACAAAGTGTACATAATTGACGGTGGATACTTGTTGCATCGAGTCGTTTGGAGCCGAAATGAAACTTTTGCTTCGATCTGTACCAGTTATGTGAATTATGTACAAAGACACTATCAGTCAAATGCAGTAGTCGTTTTCGACGGCTATCCCACAATCGCAGATGAAAAAGGCACGGAAACCGCAGAGCGACAGCGAAGATCACAAAAAAAAATTACAGCAGATGTTTTGTTTGACGAGTCTATGTCTCC
>JABXWE010005956.1:0-12857 GCA_014611495.1 Limonius californicus | reverse complement strand
GCATTTTCAGATTTTTCCCCGCTAGAAAAATCTCACCGACCTCAGCCAGGTTCGATCCCGCGTCCCTCGGATCTAAAGGCAAACGCTAACCACTAGACCACCGAGGCCGGCGAATGTCATACATACATACATATTTATTTTGACACATGAGAATGGACAGTTTTTAGAAATTATTTATTATTTATCTCATTTCCATGGTAACATGAAAGCCGCCCGTCTTTCTATTTACGCCGAAAATTATAATTTTTAAAATTTCATCAATAATTATTGAGGATTCTACACAATTGCACAAAAAATGTTGTGTATACTGCGGCCGCGTCATTCTTTAACGACCTCGAGGTTGCCTTGCCTCGGCCGCAAGCGGCCTCGGCGGCAATCTTCCTCTCGGTACGTTAAAGAATGATTTCGCGGCCTAAGTATACAAATAACTATTAAAGTTTAGTGATTGTAAGTATCGATTAGTGTAATATATTATAGTATGAAAAAATAAAATCAACTGCAGTTTTCTTGGAATATTAAATTATTGTTAATTTAACATAACCCTGTATATCTTAGCTACTAACACCTATTTTTTCAACCGACTAAATATTTAAATGTTTAAGTTTTGTAGCACGATATCTAATGAGAATTCCAAAAGTCATAAAATGTATACAACGGTCATAAAAAGTCTTACGGTAAGAAACAACAAGCAAAACTTAAATTTGTAGTGAATTTTTTCGATAAAACATATAAATTTTATTCATACAAATCATTAAGGGGTACGGTACATATAATCTATTCACGATTGATTTGCCATCCAACAGGCTGTGGAAATCTGGGGGAATGTGTGGTATCATTGAAATTTGTCAAATAATGAAGTTGGGTTATGCTAGTTTTTCTTGATGGAAGTTATGTTTTTTGAAAGCAGGCAATGTTGCCAGTGGAGCTTGTTTGTTCATTTAACGTCCGCCTATTGCTGCTCAATATTGGTTTATAATACTTAGATATAATAATGATTTCATTATAAATAAAATAATAACTATAATTTAAATGTTGTCGTAACACATATCAAATACATATTGCTGTTCTTTTTACACGAGAATTCTGAACTCAAATCGTATGTATACAGAGCATATTCCACGCCATTCTTTGTTGTCCTATACACTCACACAATTTAGATGGCGAAAGAATATCCCCTACCCTATTCCACCTTCATGCTATCACTAGAAGTATTTGAATCATCGGCACCTCCGATTCTGAATTCAGATTCCCCAATTGAAATAATGAAAGGAGGAATATTTTCAAACGATAAATTTCCCATATGTTTTGTCCAGTCTTTCGAAATTAATTTTTCACAATGCTCACAGTTGTGCTTTTTCAAAATTTCGTCAGTTACGTATCTTTTATTTCCGTCTGCTGTAAAAGGTTTAATTAACTCCCAAAGTTTTTTCTTAGTAATTTAGCCCTGAATTTCGACTTACTAGATTATTTTAGAAAAGTAGGGGACTCTAGAGCTGGCAACAGCGCAATTTCATTTTGACATTGCTAGAAATTAATCAAATAATATTTAAGAAAGGCAACTTAAGAAAAAAAACACAGCCTGCTGGATGGCAAATCAATCGTGAATAGTGTATAGTACCAATTAGCTTTTATACAGGGTGTCCCAGAACTAAGGGGCCATATGGTAATAGTAGATTCTTTGTGTACAAATATTACGATTTGTCTAATAAACCATAGTCCAAATGTCAGTAATAACCTAGATACAGGGTGTCAAAGTTAAATTTTTATTTTTGATTTTTTCAAATAACTTTTGAAGAAATGTAAATATTTCAAGGAATTTTAGAAGTTACGGTTTTTTGGCGCAAGGAATTCAAATTTTTAACAGTTTTTTGTTACGTAGTAGAGGGCGCCACCTACTACACTTTTCTACTCTTTAAAACATCATAACTTTTTGTGCTTCAAGGTATGCTCTTTTTTCTTAAAGATATCGATTTTCAACCTCTTCTATTAAAATTATTTGCTATTGAGTACGAAATTAGGAATGAATAGCCACTTTTTTTACAAAACACATTTTATTCTAATAACTAACTAAACTAAACAAGTAAAAATTTTACGTCAGTTAGTGCTGGAAGTGACCGCCATTAACTTCTACACATTTTGTTAATGCTTTTCTAAGATAGCGTCATACATAACAAAAACATTGTTTCTATTTCTGATAGCATTTGTAGCTTCTTGAATTATTTGTAAGAGTTCTTCCCGACTATTTGTTTCATCATTGTAGACAATCGATTTCATATCGCCCCACAAAAAAGTCCAACTGCTTAAGATCCGGGCTACGAGGTGGCCAAGGGAACTCACCGCCACGACCAATCCATCGATTGAAAAACGTTCATTTAAGTGCCATGGAAACAGCCACAGCCATCTTTATTGACTAAGCACAAATTGTATATCCATAAGATTGCAATGCAGTGAAATGTTTAAACCCAAATAACTCGAAAACAATTACTCGTAGCGACACCAATAAAGTATATCATTTTTACGCAGAAAGGGTTGAAAAATCGATATCTTTATGAAAAAAGATCATACCCTGAAGCACAAAAAAGTTATGATGTTTTAAGGAGTAGAAAAGTGTAGTAAGTGGCCCCCTCTACTACGTAACAAAAAACTGTTAAAAATTTGATTCCTCGAGTCAAAAAACCCCAACTTGCAGATTTTTTTGAAATATTTATCTTTCTTCAAAAGTTAGTTAAAAAAATCAAAAATGAAAATTTAACTTCGGCGGATCTGTATCTTGGTTATTACTGACATTTGGACTATGGACTATATTTGTACGCAAAAAATCTGCTGTTACCTTAGTTCTGGGACACCCTGTATAAGGTGGGTGTGTTTATGCTTTCGTTTTAAGAACGCAAATAAAACGATTTTTTGGGCCCATAAAATAATATATCTTACGGTACTTGCCGCAATTTAAAAATCACCATTTCGCATGCGTTCCATTTCAGCAATTAAAAAGTTGCTCTGAAAAAGTTGCCAGTTCGCGGCAGGCCTCATTTAATACTTTTTGTCGCGGTAAAGTACTTATATCACTGAAAGAAGACGAATGTTATTGGCCAAAAAATGATATAACTAGATAAATATATAGTATTTAGACATCAATTTCGATTGAGATATCAATTACTGCAACGCAATATCGATTTCAAAACGCTACAGCTCGGGGTGAATTTTGCTCATCTTGTCAGCCTGTAATTTATTTTTTATACGTTACAATTAAGTCAAATGAGATTTTACCGATTCGTGAAGTCAGTAAATTTGAAGTTCGTTTCCGGCATGTCACCCCAACCTTCTAATTCTTCCTCGTTCTCTTCATTGTCATCTATAAAAAAAATGGGCACTGTTTTTCCAACATATAAAGAACACAAGAAAATCAGTGATATGTGACATATAACGGTTTTTGAAGTAAAACGTAAACAAACTCATAAATAAGTCCTAATAAAATAAACTGAAGCAAAATTAGGCTGAAACACTGCTGGGAGATGTTGACCGTCATGTTAAAGCACTGATAACGATAATATACGAATGACAATAAAACTAAAAGCAGAAAAACGGGACCATTACCTTCGATATTATCATCCTGTTGGGGCTGCAAACTGCCTCGCGGGGTATTTTCTGAAAGAGAAGAAAAATTTATGTAGGAAAATACATAAAAGAACAAACATTAATGAGAGGAAAAATTCGTTTTGTACGGTTCTCCCTAAAACGGTCATTACATAACTAGCTATAGTTCATATTTATGCTTCGCATGCCATCATTTGTGTATCAAAATGCGCATCTTGCGTCATTTTTTACGAGGTGTAAAAAATAATGAAGCTATTTCGGTAAAATATGGCGTCATCAATCTGCAATGACTCGAAAACTCCGGATTAGCATTTAGGAATGACAATAATTTTTCTTTATCATATACAGAGAAGCGGGGCTGTTACACGGCCTAAATATCCCCGTCTTATTCTCGAAGCTGCACAATTCCAGTTTTAATTTCGAATAAAATTTTAATAATGCTAACGAGATAGCTGCGCAACGGCGCATTCCGACTACAAACTCTCGTTACAGGCACTGACGTAGCAAAAAGTACGCAATTATTTTAAATTAGGCAAATGTCTCAACTACTTACAGATAACAAGATTAAAATGCGCCCGTTCCAAGCAAATTGTCGTTACCCGTGAAAAGACCAACATCGTTTACTCCAGAATTGTAATTTACCCCCTAGAATACTGATGAATAAAATATTAACATTTTTGCATTAAAATGAAAACGTTCAAAGCCCATTTCGCTTATTAACTTAACGGGGACGATAAAAAAATCTAAATTATAGAGAGCACTTTAATTTACACCCTACAGCCACATGGAAATGAAAGCTGTCACGGAACTACCTAATCAGTTAAAACTAAATAGTTTGTAGCGAAATTAATGGAAGCATTTAAATACGTTCAACGCGATAGCACTCACTATACCGGGTAGTTATTTTTAATTCACGCATTGAAACGTATTTTACATATAAATAAAAAAATATATTAGACGTTCAATTTATGGAAGAAAATATGATGATTTCATTTTTAAATTAGTTGTACATGTTTCGAACGCCTCCTATATAGTTCCAGAACACAGAATTACTTGCATCGAATGGTACACGATGTTTTTCATCATGCTTATTGTAGTAGGGTCTGTTAGGGTGTAATATAGCTTTCAAGTATCCCTAATGAAAGTTATTTTGCAATTTTAAGTATGAGAAACTAAAAGTTATTGAATATTAGCGTCAATTAGGAAAGTCGGCGTAAAGGATTTCGGAAATACATAGTCCACAACGAAACAGTGCTCCATCTTGCTGGAACCGCATTTGATTATGATAGATATTCGCCTCATGGATATTATCACTACAGAAGTTATATAAAGTTGCTTATTTCTATACAGTAATTGTATTTCCTTAATTCTTTACACCATGTTAAATTCTCTTTTAATTAATTACTTAAGTTATAATGGATCCCAAAATTACGTTTATTTCGATCGCCATATCCCATTTATAATAATGAGAATTTAAATAGTTTATCGTTCTGGCAGTCGAAACCTTTTTTCTGCTTTGTAAACTTTATAAATTAATTGCTTCGTATCTGAGAGTATTGGACAATTCGAAATTTAACACAACATTAAAGTATTTTAAATATACAGGGTGATACTAAACATGTACGAAAAAATTTAACCACTCATAACTGAGGTTATTCAACACCTAAATTGCCTACTAATCTTCTTTAAAATTCGCTACCGTTATGGAGGTATGGTGCTCCTAAATTTTTTTATATCAATTCATTAAAATGTAAATAATTTTTTTGTTTCTTGTTCAATTTTGATCAACTTCCTTGTTTTAGAAAGCTAACAGTCCAAGCTTCAAGAAAAATGTATAGTTATGTGTGAAAAGTCGATAAAATCTAACCCAGAAATCAAAGTTTTGGTAGAAAAATTTGTAAATTAGGCTATGTATTTAAACTGTGATTTCAATTGAAAACTCGCTTAAATATCTCTTTAAATATTTGTTCTTTTTTATGGAAAACGGAATACTAGTTTAGAAGCTGTAAAAAAACTCAGTTAGCGATCTCGTATTCAAGAAATACCTTAATTTAAAAATTTTTATACCAAATTTTTTACTTCTGCTTCAGATTTCATTCACTTTTCACAGTGGATTATACAGCTTTTCAGACTGAAAACTAGGCGTGAACTATAAACTTTCTAAAACAATAAAGTTAATCATATCGAACAAGAAATAAAAAGGTATTTACATTTTAGTGAACTGAACGCTTAGAAGCGCCATATCTCTGTAACGGTGCCGAATTATAAAAAAGATAAGTAGGTAACTTAGGTGTTAAATAACCTCAGCTATATGTGGTTAAAGTTTTTCGCACATGTTTAGAATCACCCTGTATACGATTCTGATGTACACGATTATTATTTTAAAATTAAAATTTAATATTTGCTATTATTAACCCGCTAAGCTTCATAAACAGTGTTTTTATGAAACGATAGTTCAGGATCAAATAGCGAACGAAAGATCTTTAATATACGTTTTTCTATTTTATATACGAGGGCTATTATCTTTCCACTGAGCCTATCTAGCAGGCTGTGGTATTTTGAAACAAATTTTGCTTGACATTTTTTAAAATACACAATTTTAAAGTAATCCTTTCCCCAACAAATCATGGAATTGAATAAAGAACATTCTCGAGCTGTGATTTTTACAAGTTTAAGCGTGGCTTAAGTCGTAAAGAATGTTTTGAGGACATAAGTCGAGTGTTTCGTGACAATGTTCCTTAGCTATCGTAAAGCGGTGGTGCAATGAATTTCAACGTGGTCGACTTTCCTTAAATGACAACTTTCGAGCTCCTAAGCTAAAAACGGCAGTTACCGAAAAGAATATTGGTCTTGTACTAAACATGATTGAAGAGGACCGGCATGTTACTGCCAGGAGCAGTTGACACCATTCTACACAAACATTTGAATGAAGCTTTGTGACAGTTGGATTCCCCACAATTTAACTCCAGTTCAAACCTTGTGATATGGTGCAGATCTACACTGGATCGCTTTGACAAGGGATCGTCTCATTTGGTGTACAACATCATTACAGGTGATGAAACGTGGGTATACTGCTATGATCCCGAAAGACAGCAACAGTCGGCAGTTTGGGTCTACGAAAACGAATCGGCCTCAACAAAGTTGTTCGAGAAAAAAGCCGAAACAAAAGTATGGTCGCCACATTATATAGAATTCCTGGACATGTTTCCACTGTAGCACTAGAGGATCGTCGTACTGTTAATGCTGAATGGTACAGTACAGTTGGTTGCCTCAAATTCTCCAAAATGTTCCAGAAAATCGTCCAAAAGCAAGGATCATCTTACATCAAGATAACGCTCAGGCGCACACTGCTGCTCGAACGACCGAGTATTGGAATGCCCAAAACATTGAAATGGGTCATTCGCCGTATAGTCCAGACCTAGCCCTTAATGATTTCTTTTTTTTCCCCGTGTAAAGATTAAGTTACGGGGTGTACGTTGTACATCAGCCGAAGAAGCGGTTGACGCATTTAAAAATGAAATAAATAACCTAACGCGGGAAGATTGCAGAAAATGTTTTGGAGATTGGTTTTCACGGACGCAAAAGTGCATTGACTGTGGAAGGGAATACTTTGAAAAAAATATACATAAATTTGTTTTGTCAATATATTGTGTATTACTTTACTAGGCTCAGAGATACATGTATTAACTTTATTTTTCGTACATTTAAAAATAAGAAAGTTACAGTGGGACAAAACTAAACACTGGCTAGATAATATTTTAAAAAGAAGGAAAATACTATGAAATTGTATTTCAAGTCAAGGGAGAATATGTATATTGATTTTTATAAGCATAAAACTTTTTTTTTCATTTAGTGACGATATATAAAAGCAAAACTTTATAGTGGTATATAAAAAGACAAAAAAACTTGTTCAAAACGTCTTGCAAGGACATTGTGCTCCAACAGATTAAATCAAGAGACCTACAAGGAATACGGCCAGTCTATTTTGCAGCGATTTCGATTTGATGACTGAAAGTGCCTGCGTGATCAGGAACACTTTCTTGTTTAAGAAACACGTTTTCTAGGTTGAATCTTGTAGAAGTGAGGTTTTTTAAATTCTGTTCACAATATCATTTTTTTTATATTATACACATATCACACTTGTAAATCTCCAAAGACATAGAACTCATTATTGTTGGTTTAAAAGCTTAAATTGTAATCAAACCTCACACGTAAATAAAACACAATCATTAATCTTGATGAAAAATTTAGTAACAGTAATACTGGATTTTTCGTTGAAATATCCGAATTTGTATAGACGGTCGGAAAGCAACAGAAGGAAAATAGAAATTATTATCATCAGAATTACGCTGTATCTGCCAACAGCTTACAAACCCGTTGTTGAATTTAGAGCTTAAATACAGAATAAACACGAGACAGTGAGAAGCTTCGCATAGTTTAATCAAACTAGGCCTTTATAAAGTGGGCAGGAATTAACGAAAATCTGGAGCTCATAAAAGGAACCAATTAAATTTTAACAATATGTAGGTAAAATGTAAACGAAAAGAAAATGAAGGAATAAAGAAATCTGCGGATAATGAAGGTTTTAAATTGACAAGCGCTTATAAGTCTAATAATTTTGAGCTTAATTTAAAAAACAACCAAACAAATCTTTTTTGTACTGGAATCATCAAACTTTTAATAAAGGTAATAAAAACTTTTCTTTAATAAAGCGCTATCGCAACGATGGACACGTTAACTTTAGTACAGCCGTAAAAAAATGGAGCTAATTTTTAATAATTTTCCCGCCCCCTGTATTGTTATAAAAGTTCGTAAAAATTACGTTTTGTGTTATGTACAATAGGCTATAAACAGTGTGGCCCATAAAGCCGGCCAAATGACAGCTTGTACGACTTAGCTATCATGGCGACGTAATAACAACCCGTGTCTTCAATAATGGTCGGGCTATTACAATATATCATTCTCTGGCTTCCGACAAAGGTATGTAATTACAAGCTGTGGCCATTACCTCGGCTTAATATTAGATATTATCAGGTACTCCGCATTAGAGGGAAGTGCACCAACGCTTACCTACCCTACGGAAGCGCACAATCGTTCGTTCGTCCGTGTGTTGGTGGCGGAGATGATTTTATCGGAACATTATATTTTTATAGCCGCTAATGGACGAAAAATCTACATTGCGGCTACATTTTTAACTCCCACGAGGAGTTTTACCAATGGAGAACGCACATTATGAACCTTATGAATTAATAATCTACAGAAGAGTATTGCATGCGTTACGATAAACTTGTTATTGTTGGTAACGTTAATGTTTGTTGACGAGAGCCAACCATATTTTTTCGCTCTTATGAAGCTAAAACTAATTAATGGATAAAAAACAGAAAACAATAACATGAACAAGCAACATAATAAAACAAGCTTTCTGGATATAGTTAGCTAACTTCTATATATATATTCGCTCATTAGTACATAGGGGTCGCTCCAGACTACGATCCCCAGGCAAATATCGTCCTTCTTTTTCTCGAAATTCAGGACGCTATTAACCCATTTGGGACCACTATTTTTTTTTTCAATTTTTTGTTTAATTGTTACGGAACCTTATTCAATACCACTGCAAGGATGTCTAAAAATATTTTTAAAAATTTTTTGATGTCACATAGAGGAGATAGGGCCTGGGTCGAAAACGACCCACTGGTCCCCTATACCGAAGATATACAGAATTTTTAGTATTTTATAAACACTTTATTTTTATGCAAATATAAACTCGAGTAAATTTACAAAATCAAAATTACTGATGATATTCTTGAAAACATTTGTCGTGAAGCGGTACCAAACATTTAGCACAGGCCTTAACAGTTTTACTTTTACAATATGCACAGCGTCGTCTTGGCTGACCAACACAAATATAATGTTCCGCATCTCGTCGAACACTTCTGGACACATGTACTGCACTTGTGGATTCTCTTAGTGGTGGAATCCCCCATTTTTGACATATGGACCTTGCTACTTGCCGACGAAACGCTAAATGGTCTAAAGTGCATCCATAATATCTGGAAATTGTCCAAGCATTGCACATTACTACATCGAACATCCATAATACAATTGGCATGTACCATTTTTTTCCTCTCATGCCTATGCGGTAGTTACTAATATGATTGTCCAACTGATCCACTCCTCCCATGTATTTATTGTACTGGCTGACAATATAGGGTTGCTTTATATTGATCTTAGATTTTGAAGCAGCCGAATATCTTGCAGCCTGTTGAATTGGTGTTGTACCGTGTTGATTTGATAAGAGCGTCACAGCACTATTGTCTTTCCATCGGACCGCTACAATATTATTATCTTCATCAAAAACACTATCAAAATCCCCACGTTCTTTCTTCTTGTAGCTACCAATTTCAGGGAGACCAGATTTTTCAGTACGATTATCTCGAACTGTACCAGTTGCAGCAAATCCCAGTTTGGTCATTGAGGAAACTAACTTAGCTGATGTGAAAAAATTGTCAAAGTAAAGTGAAAAATTCATTTCTGGACAATTTTCTTTCAAAGTATTCGCAAATTTAGTCACTACGGATTCTCCTAATCCCATTGTAATTTCACTACTATTCTGACTTCGTCCCTGATATAAGTCAAAATTTAGACAGTAGCCACATTTTGTAGCCAACGTCCATGCTTTATAACCGAACCTTACAGGTTTACCTTTGATAAACTGTTTACATCCGTGTCTCCCAAAATAAGGTATCATAGACTCATCAATGGACACTGCTTGTTCAATTGGGGCATATTTTATGAACAATGTATTGAAGCTGTTCACCAGAGGTCTAATTTTTGCCATTTTATCATTATTATCCAGCTGATTGTTACTTATAAAATGTATGTTTTGAAAAATTTGTATAAATTTGGTTCTTCTCATGCTCTGAGAAATCAGGATATTCCGGACATCATCTTGCTCCTCCCAGTACATCTTCTTTCTTGGTAGATAATTATATCCGGAAATGTATAAAATGGCCAAAAAAACATACATTTCTTCCTTGGAGAGGGTGAAATTACGATTACGTGTAGCAGCATACATAACTGTTTCTTTTACCATAATTTCCACTAAATCCGGCGGCATCAAAAGCATAAAAAAATCCAAAGGATCACTGTCAGAACTCAAACATAAAGGAGGCAACAGTGTAAAATTCCAAATGTCACATACTGGCTGTGATAAGTCGCCATTTTTCCATTTTCGTGGTACTGGAGTAATTTTGCTTTTTTTAGGTTTTGACTTCCCACTCAATTCTCTTTCAGTTTCATTACTATTGCTTGGTTCTTCTTGACTTTCGTTTTCAGCGTTGTCATTGTCAAAGTCTGTAACTACTTCTGCTGTACATTTCAATTGTCGCGAACTCAAACGATCAGGATTATTATCTTCATCATCACCCGAATCCTCCTCTGTTATATCACCATCGTTAGGAGGAGTTATGTAAATATCAAATGCGTTTCCTTGTACTTCTTCTCGTTCTAACTCTTCTAATAATTCGTGTGTGGTGAGAGGCTTTTTCCTAAAATCAAAATATGTAGTTGTAAGAATATACCCAAAGTAGTCACGATATATCATAAAATAAAATTCAATGAAGAAAACTTACCAGTATAACTTATCTTTCAATGACATTCTTTTACAGTCAAAATCTGTTAGTAAGTGTGAAAACAGAGAAACACTCGTCACAAATTCTCCGTAGTCTGTGAAACACCAGAACAAAATGGCAAACAGCGTAAAAGACGCACACGCACATGCGCAACCTGTTGAGACTCGTTGGCAAATTGCTTACTCGGTATACTGCTCTAGGAGACCAGTGGGTCGAAAACGACCCAGTCGTTTTTCTTTGTTTATACTCTTGTCAGTATGAAAGATAATAGCAAAATAACTATTCACACACAAAACTTGAAGATATTAGATTGTATGATTTGCAAAAAATTTCAATAACAAAATTTTTGTACCTGATTGTATTCGATTTTTAGCGGTCCT
Organism: Limonius californicus; assembly: GCA_014611495.1. Lineage (NCBI taxonomy): Eukaryota > Metazoa > Arthropoda > Insecta > Coleoptera > Elateridae > Limonius > Limonius californicus. Next base: position 1,252 of record JABXWE010005956.1, on the reverse strand, counting down.
GTTCAAACTCGTGCTTCATGCCATATATTGAAAAATCATAAAAAATACAGAAAAATGTTTTAAAACCTATTCTTTCTTACTAGTCTATTTTAAGATCTTGGTTTAACAAATTACGTAAAAATGAGGGCCAAATATTAACTATTTCAATTAAAAATCAATTTTATTTTGCGTGGGTCGAAAACGACCCTCTAGTCCCAAATGGGTTAATTCTCTTTGCATTCATTATCTTAGTGTTAGTGTTAGTGTTAGTTACCTTCAGTTTAGTTTGATTTTAGTGTATTTGTGTTTGATTTCCTAAATTCGCGTCATGGAGTACAGTTTTGTGGAGTATGCAGACATGTATTTGATTTTAGGGGAATGTCGTAGCAATTTTAAAGCTGCTGCTAATTTGTATGCCGAACGGTACCCAAACAGAAGGCATACAAATAGTAATATTATTCGACGTTTGGATCAACGAATGCGAGAAACTGGAAGAACCCACCCTAGTAGCTGACAGAGCTCCTCATCGAGTATTGTTACCACTGGTTGAAGAAAATATCTTAAATGTAGTCGAAAATGAACCAGAAATAAGAATAAGTACCTACCCGATCCATTGCCAGAATGTTTGATGTTAGCCGAAGAACAGTTCATCGCTTATTACAGGAAAATGGCTTGCACGCGTATCATTATCAACGAGTACAGGGATTACTACCAGAAGATTATCAGCAAAGAGTCAAATTCTGCAGGTGGTTACTTCGTGAGCAAGAAAGGGATCCTGGTTTTATTGGACATATCTTGTGGACTGATGAAGCTATGTTCACCAGAAATGGAACATTTAATATTCATAACATGCACTAATGGACCTATGCAAACCCCCATGCACTGTACCAAACAAATCATCAACTTCGGCTTAGCGTTAACGTGTGGGGTGGTACATATTATTGGTAATAGGCTTATAGAACCACACATTTGGCCTGATGGCCTAAACGTGAATAATTTTGTTGAATTCTTAGACACTGATTTTAGAGATCCATTAGATGATGCACCATTAATATGTTTTTTTCAAATGGACGGGGCACCAGTACATTGGGGAATTCAAACACGAGAATGGCTAAATCATGAATTTCCAGAACGATGGATTGGTCGTAGCAGTCTATTACCTTGGCCACCAAGAAGCCTAGCTTTAAGCTGTCTTGATTTTTTTTGTGGGGTACGTTGAAAGCATTTGTGAATGCAGTGGAAATTGATACTCGAGAGCAACTTCAGCAACGAA
>JABXWE010005953.1:0-14478 GCA_014611495.1 Limonius californicus | reverse complement strand
TCGCCACCACTCCGAGCTGTTTGCGACGCTTAATCTTGGTTTGGTAGCCGACCACGATGGAGCTTCCACTTACTGCTACCGCCAGATGTGAGTTATGTTCTGTGATTCGTTTTTTGTTTGCTAAGGACACTACGCCTATAGTAATTTATCGACAGTTATGTGAAGTGTATGGACATCAAAAACGTGCCAAAATGGCGCAGATAGTTTAAAAACGAGCGTACAGACGTCCATGATGAACAGCGCGCATCGGTTTCAGACGAAATTATTGCAAAAGTGGAGAGGGTAATCCTTGAAGATCGATTCGGGAGCTGTGCAAACTGATCCCTGATGTCAGTAAGACTACTACTGACAAGATTTTGGTACAACATTTGCATTATCACAAGGTGTGTGCAAGGTGGGTCCTCAGAATGCTCACCGAAGATCACCAACGGTAACGGGTTGAAGCGGCCCGCGAATTCCTTGATTGCTACGCAGAAGAGGGCGAGGAATTCTTGGATTCAATTGTCACTGGCGGCGAAACCTGGGTACATTACACGACACCAGAGACAAAAGAACAGTCCCGTCAGTGGCGGCATTCAGGATCGCCGAAGCCGCGAAAATTTAAACAAACATTGTCTGCCAACTGGCGACTGTGTTTTGGGAGTTCATGCCTACTGGGACAACAATAAACGCTGATCGCTACTGTCAGACTTTGAAGAACCTTCGCCGTGCAATTCAAAACAAAAGAAGGGGCATGCTGATGAAGGGAGTGCGTTTTCATCAGGATAACGCTCGTCTCCACACCGCCCATGCCACAACTGACCTCATCAGCCCATTTGGATGGGATAACGTCACACCTGGGTGGGATGAATTTCAGGATCAACGAGGAGTTAAAAGAAGAGGTCGTACGCCACCTGCGTGCCGCGGCGGGAGAGTTCTATGACACGGGTATACGAAAAATGCTACACCGCATGCAAAAATGCTTCGATTGCAATGGGGATTATGTAGAAAAATAGTAGAAAGCCCAGGCTTTCCAACAATGTATAACTCATTGCAAATAAACATGCTTTTCTTTGTGAAAAAAAATGGGAGACCTTATTTTACGGACAACCCTCGTAGTTTATGGGTCAAAGTCACCCTCACCAGTCAGGTGACTTTGCACAACCAGTTTTTATTATTTTTCACTTAATTGTAAGTTATATTTAGCTATTATTACTCCAAAATGAAAGACCTTGGAAAGACTAACCCTGCGGTACAAAAAGATTGTAAATCTATCATGTTAGTAGTAAATATGGTACCATAAATTTGAAAAGTGAATCAAAGTCACCTATTTTTACGGTATGTCAATTCTCTAAGGAAAAATATCATTAACTTTTGGAAAATTTGTTATTACCCAATGCAAACATATATACCTAATATTATTAACCAATCATATATGAGGTGCAATGAATACTCAGAAGTTCCACAAAATACTACCAATAACAAATAAACAAATATCACTTTATAGTCCTCCACATAACTCTCAAACTTTTTGAAAAACATTCAACAGCTTTGCTCGGATTAACGCCTGCTTAATTGTATGCAATTCTCACCTAGTTATGTGCGCATCTTCAGTACTGCTGCAGTTATAGTTGCTGTCCCGTGTGCTGCTGTAACTACCACGGGACAAGAGCTGCTCTCGCTTCTCATCCGCTGTCACCTCCTATAAAACAAAAAAACGCGTTTATATCTGAAATATATCCCAAAGTAATTAAAAAAAAAAATTAGCACTAGAATACCTTATTCCGCGAAAAAAACTTGAAGTCGCCACGGTCAGGCAAGTAGCTCTGGAATACTGCTTCCACATAACACAAAAGAAAAAGAACATAAGCAAAATAAAGCCACAAGCAAAACAATTCATAAAGCTTTCAATAAAGTTTGCTGACAATTCATTGACAAAATTCTAAAAATCTTTGTTACTTTTTGCATAAAATCGTAATTTCTAATTTGTCGTTGCTTTGCTCCAGCAGCACTGAAAATGACCATTCGCATTTCTTGTTCCGCTTTTATGAGAATTAAAAGCTTCTTTCATCTCGATTTTATCATTTTTCTCATCAAATCGTTATTTTTTTGAGTCAACACTTAATTAGAAGTTTTTTACAAATATGCATCCCCTCATGAAATAATAAACAAATAAACAATGCGAGCAGATTAAGCACAATTTGTTAACAGACACAAAAATTGACCACTAATGTACCTGATTTCTTGGATTTACTCTCTTTGGAAATGCGTCTGTCTATGGAGGATGATTCTGAACTGTCTAAGGCATCTCCGGAATCTGGTGTATTGCCCGTTGAATTGGCGGGAGATGTGCCGTCACTTAACAGGGTCAAATCCCCCGCGCGGGGCTCCGAGCTCACCATGGACCATGGGCGCGGTTTGGGTGCAATTGGAGGAGCTGCCTTTGATTTTAGATGAGTCAACGAATCCGTGTCATCTGAAACTATCGAGACGAGCGGGTTAACAAGCTATAGACGCAAATTTTTATAAATCCCAACAATCAGTACACGGTTAAGATGAAAAATATAATTTCTGCATTTTAACACACCTCGTGTTACTAAGAAAAATAAATAGTAATATTTTAATAAAGTACTTCCTTGAAAGGTAGAGTTACAAATTAAAAATTACTGGGTGGAAGTGTGTAAAGTCAAAATATCATTTACGAAATCCCGTTCCAATTCAAGTAAAAACTAAAGTTACAAAGTGGATATAACTAACAGTGTCCAAATTGGCAGTACATCACAATCCATAAGTAAAGCACTCATAGGTGTTCAGAAGTACAGAGGTTATAGATGTGAAATGAATTAGCAAACACAAACACAAAGTAAGGTTATGTGACAATAGAAACGGCGCCAAAAATAGTGAAAGCGGCGTTGCCGGACTTCAAAATTTTGTGCGACGTTGCCAAGTCTAAAAATTTCCTGCAAAAATAAGGAAATAATTTCAAGAGTAGAAGCCCTACCCGTAAATCGTTAGAGGACCACATTAAAAGAAAAAGAGTAGAAGAATAGAAGAAAAGGGAACAACAACAAGAGGACGATTATGCGTCTTCATATCAATATATTATACAGGATGATTCCAATCCATGACAATTTTCACTTCTTGACTGTTATTCAAATTCAAGATAGTAAATGACTAATCACCCTTCATGTTTCATTTTTATAAGGCCAATGCAAAATTTTATTTTTAATGAAACATCACATATAGTTACGGTTGTATTCTTGATTTTTGTCAATCATTCTTTTTTTGACAATATGCAATGTATTGTTTCCGCAATTACTTTTTCCTTAGAATGAATACATTGTGTTACAAAAAATTCTGTGTATAATAATTATTTTCATGAATTAATGTCCATGCTTTGTTTTCTTTCCCTAGTATAATCATTCTTCTAACACATATCTGTAATTGTTAAAAATGTTCGATCAGCGTAGCATTACAAAGAAGTATATTTCCAGTATATATGTATATATTTTAACTCCTGAAGCTATAACACACACATAAGAGGGCTGGAGGACTACAACTAGCTGGCATGTATTGTAAAACAAAGTATCTTGGTGGTAACTCCGCCCCTATTATGTAAATTCTCGAAGATATGGAAAAGGGCTGACGTCACCATAATCAAAAAAGGCGAAGATAAAGACCCCGAGGATCTCAAATCCTATAGACCAATTTGCCTAATAAATGTTTTGAGCAAAGTACCGGAGAGGCTTGTATGCAACAGGCTCCAAGAACACAGAGAGCTAGCTGCAAGGCATGCATCCTAACATTCCTAACCAGTATGGCTATAGGAAGGGGAGATCAATGAGGGATGCAATAAATGTAGCGGTGGAACAGGTGGAGGCCGCAGACTCCAGATATGCGATCACGATATTCGTGGACATATCTGGAGCCTTCGACAACCTCTGGTGGCCAGCGCTGTACAGAAGGCTAAGGGGCATAAACTGCCCAACTGACATATACAAAATGGTCAAAAACTATTGCCAGGACCGTTGGGTTGAAATGCTAAGCCCAAATGAAACACTGACCAAACGGATCACGAAGGGATGCCCTCAGGGATCCATATGTGGGTCCATATTCTGGGACCTAGTTATGGAAGAACTGTTGGGCGTCCTGGATGGGAACCAGGAGGTCAGATCTACAACCGCCTACGCAAATGACCTACTACTAGTTGTGGAAGGGAACTCGGGGCAGGAATTGGACGTTAAAGCCAACAATGTCTTGAGAGACCTAAACGACTGGTGTAGGAGAATCAAATTAACTATCTTAGAGAGAAAGACCACCTACGCTCTGATGAAGGGGAACCTGCAAAGGAACCCCCTAATTAACATAGGTGGGAAACGAATATGTTGTAAGAAAGTTTCCGGCCAGAACGCATTTTGAAACTTTCCGCGTTATTGTTTCACCGGAAAGGCGCTGGTGGAGCTGGTAGTCGCAAACCGATGAGCCATCCCACTCCCTACCGGCCCGACACTACACCAAAACGAGTGAGAACAGCCGGATAAGCCATATAAAAGTAATTTTTCGAGAAAAATGCATCAACTTCTGAGCCTAAACCTGGGGAAGAAAGTTCAGCCCAGAAACCAGTCCTGAAACCCGATCTTCTAAGTTGAAGTCCGGAGAGAAAGTATACTCCAAAACCAGTCTAAAAGCTAGTCCAGTAACCTGAATTTTTTTAACCGGATCCTTTAAGTAAACCCAGTTCACCGCATACCTGAAAATCCTAGAAATCCAGTCAACACTGATTTAGTCTGGGGCGACCCGCGTTTTAACATTGTAATCCAGTAATTGCTTTCCGTTCAACACTGACTTAGCCTGGGAAAACCCGCGCTTTCGTTTAGTGTAATCCTGCCTTTAGTTTATCCGGAACATTTAAAACGTATTTACGTATTTTCCCCTGACCTGGAAAACACCGCATTGAAAGAAGTTTAAAGAATTTACTACGAATATCGCGGTGCCATATCGTTAGCCTGGGGCAACCCGTGTTTTCGTTTGGTACTCGCTTTAAGAATTCTGAAACAAACTGCCATTCCTGCGGAACCTGAACATTCAACAACCCGCCGTGATAGACTTGCGAAAACACCAAAAGCCGATAGTATTCGCATCACTGTTAATTCCAGTCCTAAGTAACCGGAACGAATTTCATTTATTACTAGGTAACCGATATCGCGAGTCCAAGGAAGCTGTTAAAATCCAGTTGCTGCGAGTAATTCCGTTTAACTTCCATTGTAATAATAAAAATTAGTTAGTTGTTTAGCAGCTGTGAATCCTCCAGTGAAGCGAGCGTGTTGCCCAGCTGTCAGTCCCCGACTACTGCATCGCGCCGTTCTCCGCTTGACCCGCGCAGCCCGCATCCGGACTGTCTGAATTCCAGGACCGAACTAAGACAGCTTTGTTTTTCATTTAAAACTGTTTGTTTTGAGTTATTTTTGTATATATTTAAATCGAGTATTTTAATTTAAGTTAGAATTGTAAATAAATAGGAATAAAACTGTTGATCCGATAAATAATTTTATTCCCAGTGAGCCCTGGCTCTGAGTTTACCCGGCACCAGGTCCGGACTATTAATTCCAAGAATATAATATTAATTAATAATCACCTTGTATTATTTATTGGATATTTTAGAAAATACAAAAATATCAATTTTTTTCTACTAACTAATCAGTATTTTTTTTTCAAAATAATAATATAACAACCAAAATACAATTGTGAAAAAATCTGAAATGCGATAATGCACAGGGTTGAATTGAATTGAACCTTGCCGTTATTGTAGAGTATCGGTAAAATATATTTACCTGTTTTACAGCTATCAGGAGAAATGCCTTTCGATAGAGTACTACTGGGTGAGGAATGATCCATTGGAATGTGAGTTTCAGCAGCAATGCTGCCATCACTACTCTCCCTCGAGATGAGACTTTCACCAGTAAACCGACGGGCTAAAGGAGACGAAACATCAGAGCTGCTTTTGCGAGCAGTCAGCGGTGAGTATTTCTCTAAATTATCACTAGACCGCGACCGTGGTGTTGGATTCAGGAGCCCTGAAATAAATACTTCACTAAACAATTGCGCACAGAAACTAATCTAATAATAACCTTAGTAATATTAAATGTTTAGAAGAAAATGGGACATATCATTAACCAATGAATGGGTTATAATGATGGAACAAGTTACCTTTCAGGTGTGGCGAGTTTCTGCTTAATTTTGGAGTTTTCCTATCATCACTAAGTACAGGGGATGCAAAATCATGGTTGGGACTGCCCTCAGCTTGGAACGAGCTGCAATCATCAGAAGTGGGTGTAACCGATCCCGGTCTAAAGAATGTATCCAATCCTTCTCCTAGATCAGGTGTATCCACTGACTCCCCTGGTCGAAGTAACGGGCGAGTCGGTGCTCTTGTTTTTGCTCTTCTGGGACGACCTACAATGATATTAATGAATTACGTACAAAAAAATTAACTGCATGTAAAGATTTTACACAAGAATTATTTACATGACATGATTTTCTAATGCTGTACTAAGTGTCAACAAAAACAATAGAATCACCTCCCTCCTTTTTTTATTGTATGTAGTATAGGGAGTGACAGGAAGATGGGGAGACAGGTAGAAAGAGAGGGGGGACAAGGAGAACGAGAGGAGACAGGGACAGAAAAATGTGGAGAACAGCAAGAGGTTGAAAGAGAAGATGAGAGGGGAACAGGCAGGGGAAGGGAGAGGAGACAAACAAGGAGGGAGAAAGAAAGGGGAAGATAGCGAGAGAGGGAGTAAGAAAAGTGGTGACAAGAAGAGAGAGGCAGACAGGGAAACCAAGCCTCGACGAGGAGTAGGAAAGGACGGCGGGGAGAGACACGGAGGGAAGATTAAGGGAAAAAGTTTGTCAATATAAACAATATAATGATATACTATTATGTTCGTTTAGTTTTGCTGCTTCATATGAGTTAAAATCTTATTTTAGTTGCCGCTTCGTAGTCGATTACTATTTTTATTATTTCCAAAAGATAATTTATGGGAGGTCACTTTTTCGAAGCTTCCGAAAGGGAACGCTTGTCAAGCATTTTTAGTCTGTTTATGCCGACCAAAACCAGTTCTTAGAATCCTTTGTCTGTAGAATTGGCCCGGAAGTTCCACGTAGAATAATTTGTTCTAGAATTCTTGCAACATATTTTCTCATATGGCGAAATCTTCCAGCTGTTGGAGATTCGCGTTGCGTTTTCTCGTCAGTCGATTTAGCTCTTCGTTCGACCCGGTTGCTTGTGAACACCTCAGCGCCAAAATCAAATAGTGCAGGGGCGGTTTGGGTTTTCGATGAGTGTCCATCGCGTGAATTCTCGTATCGCTGTTATCACCGTGGGGTTAACAGAACCGTCGACAAGTGTCGGATTTAAAGAAACACGCTGGATTTTAAGTCTTGCAAAGCAATTCATTGCGAATTTGCCGATCGCCTTTGGCGGATTAATAATGAGTCCCTCTCCTGTCCCTCTGGATGCCGCTGCTGCGACAAGGCAAGAACACTCGAAATTTCCCGTTTTCCCAAAGAACGTCTTAGCGACTGCTGGTGCAATCATGATTGCAGCCTTCAGGGGCGTGCCCTGTGATTTTTGCCGGCTTCTTCAGAACCTAAGAACACCCCAAATTGTGCCTTCCTCTACTCCCTATTTGAAATAAACTAAGGTAAAAATTGTTACTGTGTTGTTGTGAAAACTTGTTCCGAGATTCATTTTATTGGATTAAAGTGCTGAACCATTTTTTTATCTAACGCAAAGCGGCCTTCAGTCGTCAGTTGTCATTATTTGTTAATTGTAAATTGTAATTTTTTTGTAAACTCGAACGTCACTGGCTGCGTAGATCTGTGAATTAGTAAAGTAAATATCGCAAGCCACTGGCGGCGAGCTCTTTTGTTCGAACGCCCCAAACTTCCCTATTGTTCAACTACAGTTAGTACCATTGTGATTGTATTTTTTTGTATTATGTGTCACCAATTTCAAAATAGTCAACGAAAAAGCTCGTTTGGCCCGTAACAAGTTTTTGGCGCCCAACGTGGGGCCTGTAACAAGACTTTGGCGCCCAAACGCAAGGGGTCTGTAACAATACAGTCAATGTGGCTTTTAAAATGGAAAAGTTGCCCCACTAAAACCAAACACCCTCTACGGTGACCAACAAACAAGTTTTCCGAGAACAAGCTGCTTTAGGAAACAATATAATTCTAATAACTCCCTATACATAGTTTTAATCCACTATTCTGTTGAAGAACCAAGCATAATGAAGATATCACCCTAATAAAAATAAACTAACAGTTTCTTTGTTGCTATGAGATAAACATACCTTTGACTAGATGCTGTAACTGATGGGTAGCATTGGGAAGTTCCGTAACCGAGTCTTCCTCCTCTGAATTGCGGGGTATGGTTGGTAGGAGACTGGGAATGTCATCAGCTGACAATCCTTCCACACTATCCACAACTGATTTCGGCCTCAATTTGCGGCCGTGCAAGCTCTTCCTTTTGATGGAGAGATGAGGAGTTGCCTAACAAATTGAATTATTTGTAGAATTCCATGTAATTATGAAAATGCATGGAAAAAATAGTAAAATCAAATTTGTACATTTGCTATACCAAGTATTTATTTGTTCTTAAACAATTACTGTCAGCGTTTTGTTATAATATGCATATCAAGTACGTATTTTTAATTTCTTTTACAAGTTTAAATAGTAATCAGCGCGTGTGCGCGCGCGTTTGTGCCTGAGAGTATGTGTGTGTGTGTGCGTGTGTGTGTAATTGTAACTTTTATTTTTTTATATAAAACGGATTTGTATAATTCTCGTTACGTAACCAAGACCGACAGCAAAAGAATTAAAAAAATGTGGAGGAGGAGTCAGAGGGAAATAACTGGAGAGCGAGACCTAAGAATGAATAACGAAAAGCGCTAAAGAATACTTGCAAGAGTTTGAAAGTCAAGAATTAGAAAATTGCAGGAAGAAACAAAGTGAAATGGAAGAAAATAGTGAAGACAACCATGGGCCTTAAGAGTCTCTAGAGCTATTTTATATAATTCTCGTGCTACTACACAGATAACGTTCTTATTATTTTAACCAAATTATACCAGGAATGATAAAATTAACAGTAAAAAACTCAAACAAATTAATGGATAAAATTTAAAATGTCCACAAATCCTCCAAAAAAATTCCCAATAATTCTTAAAAAATATCCAATAATCGCGAATAAAATCCAAAAATTCCAAGGTATACCGAAAAATGTAAAAAAATCCTGGAAAATATCCCGAACATCCCAGTGAAATACCCAACAATCCCGAAAAACATTCAAAAATACCCAAAAATCCTGAAAATCTTGAAACGTATACCCAATGTTCTCAAAAAATACCGGGAAAATACCAAAAAATCATGGGAAATATCCAAAAATCCCGGGAAAATACCGAAAAAATTCCGAGAAGACACCAAATATCTCTAAAAAAGATCCAAAACCCCAAAAGATAATCAAAATCCCGAAAACTAATAAAAGAAACCCCAAATATAATAAAAAATCCTAAAAATACCCAAAAAATCTTGAAAAGACCCAACAATCCTGAAAATACCCAAAAATCCCGTAAAATAAACAAATATTTTTTAAAATGGCCGAAAATTCCAGGAAAATACCCAAATATTTTGAGAAAATAACTAAACATCTCGAAAAAGATCCAAAAACCCTGAAAAATACCCAAAACTTGTGAAACCATACACAACAATTCTGAAAAATCGCCATAATACCAAAAAAATCCTGAAAATATTTGAGAATTAAAGCTAAAAATTACGAATAAATAACCAAAAATTCTAAAAGGTATCCCCAACATCCTCTAATTTACCCAAAAAAAACCAAAAAACGCTCAGAAAACCCAAAAAATACACACCGATCGTGAAATAGACCCAAAATCTTGAAAAATACCCAAAAATCCCGTGAATATATGGGAAAATCCTCTAAAATAAACAAATATCTTTTTAAATTCCCAAAAATCCGGGGTAATACCATAAAACCCTGTAAAATGCTCAGAATTCCTAAAAAATAGCAAAAAATCTTAATAGATACCCAAAAATCCCGAAGAATACTCAACATTCCTGAAAGATACAAAAAAATACACTGAAAAAATACCTAATTCTCTTAAAAATACCTAAAATCCTAAACTCAAAAATCGAAGAAAATATCCAAAAATCGTGAAAAATTCCCAAAATATTTGGCAATTATAACCATAAATCTTGAAAACAAACAAAAATCCTGAACAGTATCGCCAAAATCCTTAAAAATACCGAAAAATATCCAAAAACCCTGCAAAATGCTGAGAAATCGCAAAAAATAAAGAAAAAACCTGAAAGTGTCCTCGAAAAATACCCAAAAATCGTGAAAAATTTCCAAAATATTTGCCAATTATAGCCATAAATCTTGAAAACATAAACAAAAATCCTGAACAGTATCCCCAAAATCCTTAAAAATACCGAAAAATATCCAAAAACCCTGCAAAATGCTGAGAAATCGCAAAAAATAAAGTAAAAACCTGAAAGTATCCTCGAAAAATACCCAAAAATCGTGAAAATTCCCAAAATATTTGACAATCATAACCATAAATCTTGAAGACCTAAATAAAAATCCTGAACAGTATCCCCAAAATCCTTAAAAATAGCGAAAAATATCCAAAAACCCTGTAAAATTCTAAGAAATCGCAAAAAATAACGAAAAAACCTGCAAATAGCCTCGAAAAATACCCAAAGATCATGAAAACAATCACTAGAAATTACTCAAAAATCTCGAAAATCACCAGCAACGTCAGAAAATACGCAAAAATTTTGTGAATCCCGTAAGGTTGGGTTAGTTACCAAACAATCTCATTAGGTAAAGTCAGACACCTAGAAACCCCATTAGGTTAGGTTAGACTGCTGAATATACCTAACAATTCCATGGGGCTAGGTTAGAAATACCGGATATACACCAGCCACCCGAGGCCAATTCCGGTCAGCAGTAAAAATTGACCATTTTGTGTAATATATCATGTATCTCCTTGCCTTTCTCCCAATTGGCATCATATGGGCAATCAAATATTAACTGTCAAGTATATTAAACAAAAACTACACTACTTCAGTGAAGACTTAACCCGTTAAAATGTTTCGTTTTATTAAATCTAGTGCAAGAACTGGCAACACTGTATATTGTATATTTCTTTTAGATATCCTTTAGAAACTGCACTTGTATCATTCACTCTAAGTTTTTCTTACACATTTCAATGCTATAACATAAAATCTTTATTAAATTGACAGACAACAACTAAATTGTTGTGCTATTCCACGCAGTGCACTCTACAAAAAAAAAGAAAAAAAGGAAAAAAAAAAAGAAATAGGAATTTCTATTTTCATTGTAGTAATTGAAGCTGAATATCCAACTGCTTGTAACATAATTTGCCCTCGTATTTGTGTAACTTGACTAACAATTAGGAACACAACATCCTGTATACAGTACTGCCATGCTATTACAAAATGATACTCAATTAAAGCTACATAAATCAACACCGTATACTTACTAGATTTAAATATTCCAGTTTCTGCAAGGATGTAAAAATAAAATATCTCATCAAACATTTTCAACCTTCGTTTAAAAACGGACTACTTGATGTCAAAATAGAATTTTCGGCACTGGTCAAGAATATGGGTCCCAAACCATGTTATAATTAGATAATGTAAACATTTGCTAACCTAACCTAACCTAACCTAACCTAATCTAACCTAACTTAACCTAACCTTGACCAGTACCACGTTAGGTTAGGTTAGGTTAGGTTAGGTTAGGTTAGATTAGGTTAGGTTAGGTTAGGTTAGCAAATGTTTACATTATCTAATTATAACATAAATTAGAACATGATTTGGGACCCATATTCTTGACCAGTACCGAATTTTCTATGAATATCATTAAACACACGATTCAACTATTACTCAAATGAACAATTAAGGATGTACAAAGCAGAGACAAAAAACTTACCATGGGTGAATGATCAGACTGATGACTGCTATCTGTAATAGAAACGTCACTAGCACCGTGTCTAGATGAGTCTGAACTGCTCAAACGTGATCGCCTGGGAGGCGAATCGAGGTGAAGCCCTGATGTGTCTCCCACCAAGATTTTGTAGCTTCTTAGCAAGGCATCTTGAACTTCATCCACAACTTGTTCGGATACTTGAGATGCCATTACTGAACAGATTTCCCTGAAAAGATTGTTAAAGAAAATTCAAAAAAAAGTTTGAATAGTAATCTAACACTATTTAAGACTGTAAGGGGGGTTGCATATTGGCACAAAGTTTTAAGCTGTTACGAATTTTTCCATATATGAAAAATGTAATGTTTGGCAATGTTGAATCCATACATGCCAATCAGATAAAATATTTACGCAGAAAAATGACCCCAGAACATGGTGATATTCGAGGCAGGGGCTCATGCTTTAAAAATTAATCTAATTGCCAGATTGCGGTGTCCACAATCAATGAATCAAATAATGTAAAAGTATTATAAATTAAAAATCCTAATATAATTTGATATTACCTTATTTAAAGGTTGCCAACAAATACATATAACGTGCTATGGTGTACAAAACAGTTCTTTCAAGGTCAATATTATCGACCTACATTTCCTTTATTATTGGAAAGAATTAATAAGTTCTCTTAAATTAAATAATATTTTCATATTAGCAACAAACTTACCTTATCTTGACCATTATTTCAGTTCCAGCTTGTTGCTTTATGGTTGCAGTAAGAAATTCTAACGGCAACTGATTTTTATTTCTGCACTCTCTCTTGATGTCTTGGGCAACCGGATTATCCCGAAGAACATAAGGACACAGTTCTTTACATGATTTTAGCATTTTTTCTACGGTATTCTAAAAATTAAAAAGGGATTCATATTAATAGTCCATATGGTTGTGGCTTCAAAACAACATGGATGAAATACACATAGTAGTTTGTATCAATATTATTTAAGTATAATATATTGTACTTTGTCTATACCAGGGGTCTCCACACTACAGTCCATGAGCACCAACAATCCTGCCTGCCATAGTTTATTTTAATTATTTTGTTTATTTCATTTTGGAGAGTTTTTTCACACAGAAAGCGGAAAAAAACCACGAACAAATTTATGATCGAACTGTGTGAGTGGAAGACTCTCACTTGACTTTCATACCGCAAAGACGTGCCTCATCGCTATCTCTAGTGTGAGAAAAATTAAGTGTGTGATCGCTATTGATAAGTGAAATAAAACAGTGCCTAACAAGACTGAAAACAGCACAAGCAAACTGTAAGTTATTTCTATCATAGCAGCTAATTATAATAACGATGAAACCCAAATGGAAGTTCAAACCATAAATAAACGTAAACACGACTTGCTAACACCACCAATAAACGAAGTGCAAAAACGCTACATGTGGACGCCAAATATTTTAACACAAAATAAATTCTTCTTGCCCCCTAATTGAGGCCAACTTGAATGATAATCTCAACAAATCAGAAGGCGATGACAATGTAACAACAACCCAGATAACAAAACAAAAAATACCACCCACATACCTAGATAATGCCATTAATCACACAGAGCTGACCGCAGATATCAATTCATTAGCAACAAGCGAATTCTCAACATTCTGTAGTACAAACACATTGCGAATAAACTTAACTAAAGAAGAAGACTAAAGAACTTTAACAAAACATTTTGACGATAATAAAATAAAATATCACACGTTCCAAAATCCTAATGGTAAACCGCTCAACATTGTAATTAAAAACGTACCATTATCTCTAACTGAACAAGAAATCCGCAAAGAGCTTAGCGCAACAGTACCAGTCATTAAAGTAACGCGCCTTCTAACCAAGAAAAAACAACCACTTCTGGTTTGCGCAGTGAACCTAAGAAATAATGATAATGCCAAAAAAATTTTCTCCCTAAAAAGCATCAATCACGCAATTGTTACGGTAGAGCTAAGAAGAAAATCAACCGACACTCCCCAATGCCACCGATGCCAAACATATGACCACACAAAAAATTACTGCTCACTAGATCTACGATGTGTGAAGTGCGCAGGAAACCACCCACACCAACAATGTAATAAAAAGCCAGAAGAAGCACCTAAATGCGCTAACTGCGCAGGACCGCACGCCGCTAGTTACCGCGGCTGTAGTCATCACCAAGAGCTAATGCAAAAGCGTATGAAAAATAAAAAACAGGCAACCAAACACCGGATACGAAAGAAATTTTGTCAATCAAAACCAGTCATATGCAAATGGAGCGCAAAATCCCACAGCAACCAACCCTAACCCTCCCAGCACAAATCACAACTACCTCATCAGATTCAAGCAACATAATTAAAAT
The DNA here is from genome assembly GCA_014611495.1 of Limonius californicus. Classification (NCBI taxonomy): domain Eukaryota; kingdom Metazoa; phylum Arthropoda; class Insecta; order Coleoptera; family Elateridae; genus Limonius; species Limonius californicus. The sequence goes on along the minus strand of JABXWE010005953.1, from coordinate 87 downwards.
CCTTACTGATCTGTTAACCCCTTACCTTCCTCAAATTAAAAACTTTATCACAAACTGTTATGTTCGTTTCAAATTTGCCGCTTTATA
>JABXWE010005950.1:0-26002 GCA_014611495.1 Limonius californicus | reverse complement strand
GGTAACATTTGAACATCATTTTTAACTAATTATTGTTTGTAACTTGTCAGTTTATTACTGTGATATTGAAGTTATTGGCTTCTTCTTTGTATCCTTATTCCCATCGTAATTCACAAGTGATTCCCAATGCCAGTGTTATTTTCAAACGAAGAATATGCAGATATCTATTATGTTTACGGTCGTGTGGTGGAAATGCTTTAGCAGCGCAACAAGGATATCGTAGAAGATATCCCAATAGAAGACTGCCTACGCTTGCAGTTTTCTTTAATTCACATCGTCAGCTGAGGGAACATGACACTTTCAAAGCAAGACATGCAGTCGGCCAAAGAGTTGTCCGTAGATCCATAAAACGATTATGAACAAGTTTTTGATTTATTACAAGAAGATCCGTCTTTAAGTATGCCAAGAAATTGGAGAATAATAAGAAGTGCTCGCTTACGTCCATATTATCATCAAAGAGTTCAAGCTCGAGGTAATGATTTTGAAGCCTTTTAAAATTTTGTAATTGGGTACCAAATAATCAAAACCTATCGCATATTTTATGGACGATGAAGCTTCTTTCACACGAGATGGTATCAATAATTATCATAATTTTCATGAATGTGCTGAAGAAAATTCTTATTTAAGAAGAGGCTCACATTTTCAACATAGATTTAATGTTAATATGATAGATGATATTCTTAATGATCGTTTGATTGGACCATATGAACTGCCACACCGTTTGAATGGTGCGAATTACCAATAATTTCTAGAAAACTCTTTACCCTTACTCGTGGAAGATGTGCTATTGCCAATGTTAGACATGCAATGTGGTATCAACACTATGGGGCACCAGCATATAAATGTTTTCGTGTTAGAGCTTGGCTTAACGCACATTTTCCGGGAAGATGGATTGGAGTAGGAGGACCCGTAGCATGGACCTGACTCCATTAGATTTTTATCTTTGGGATCACATGAAACAGATTGTTTATGCAACTGAAGTGCACACGGTAGAAGAATTACGCCAAAGAATACAGCAGGCTGCCGATATTATTAGGAATAAGTAACCCAGCAACCATATTAAGAACGCAGCGATCTCTTCTGCGAGTGCGGCTTTGTGTATCGAACAGAATGGAGATAATTTTGAACATTTATTGTAAATAAAATAATAAAAATGTATTAAAAAAAGATTTATTTCATAATAACACAATAACTCGTTAACGGACATATGTTTATATGGACTTTTCGACTCTAAATAAGTTCTGGAATTCATCCTTGAAATATTGCCGGTATGTATTTTTATTCCCTTCTAATTCTACGATGGAAATGGAAATTACTCACGAAAAAGAAATTTCCGAAAGAGTTGGCGACACTCTTTTGTTATTAACCTGCCTCTCGCATTGGGACCTTACCGAAAGGGGGCGCGCGAAGACGAAAAAAATTTGAAAACCCTTTGCTCACTCGTTGCCCTTCTAATAAAGCAATCTCTGCGGTTAACTTTAAACAATTTTAGCAATGATTACAAAATATATAAAAAAATATGGTCTTATTAAAATTGACCAAATAATCAGTATATTTTAATAATAATAATAGGCAATTTCAACAAGTATTTATTTTTATTTTTGTTAAACAAAATAATAAAATACTTGTTGAAATTGCCTATTATTATTGTTAAAATATAAGTATGAATTTCAACGAAGTAAGGCAGCAAACAATTAACAAATAATCAGTAATATTGCTAAAAATATTTTATGGAATATTTATTAAATTTTGAGATAGCGCTTCTTCCAAAGTAATTTTATTTGCACAAATACTTACACGCAATGAACTATAGTAGCTTGAATGTAGAAAAAGGAACATTACTATTGATTTAATTTAAGATTTACTCTAATTTATTGAGTTAGCCTTTTTCAGCTACATTTTCGTAATAAAAGTATTGTCTATAATTCTTGTTCATAATGAAATATAAGAACAGTACATTGTTATTTCATTTCAAACAGTGTTTGTTGGGAAGTGCAGACATAGATTTGCCCGATGAGAATATTAAAGTAATGTAAAAGAAGAGGAATAGCAATAACCGTTTAAAAACGATATTCGTTTACTAAACCTTGAATGAATTAAACTTACCTTGTACTAGAAGGGATAGATAAAGAAAAATAGTATAAGAGCATCCTTTGTAGGGTCTTGTCGGGCCCTTCATATAAAATAACTTACAATAGAAAAAAATGAGTATAAAATGTATAAGTTATGAGTAAGAATTACACGTAACCAATAAAATGAGGGACATGTTATAGGATATAAACATTTCAGTTTTATTCACAGTTAAAATCCACACTGATTTACTTTTTATGGTAGCCATATGAAACTTGTAATTAGTAACGAAATATATTGTAGAAACATAAAGTTAATCAATAGCCCTTCTCCATGAACATGTAACTCGACCTTACTTCCACTTTTCTATGGTTTCTTCTCTCGTTAACTTGGGCTAGCAGTTTCCGTGGTAAATTTTACTTATTATTCAAATCGTATTAGTGTCGCGTTGACATGCAGGTCAACGATAAAAGTTTACCGTGTTATTAGAAGTTTGTATTGCCATATCGATCCGTTGCTAGGGCAAACAAATAGAGAAGGAATAGAAATAGTGACGGAAGGGACTTGCTTTGGACAACTTTTGGGTTTTAGAACCCGAATCTAAGTTGCGTGCTGCATTAGTAAATATTTGATTGCACACACTCTTGTGCATTGGACCATTGAACGGAAGTACCCCAGGAAGTACTGTGACATTGTTGAATTAACACCGACGTGCAGTTTGTATTTTATTTAAAGGCAGTAAAGGCAAAGTTTTAAAGATGAGGAATATTTAACTGTGATTGTGTGATTTTTAAGCGTCACATAATGCTTCTAATAGTTAGCGTTCTAAGCAACATTTTAGTTGCAGGTGCTATTTTAAACAATAGTGAATCGAGTGCGTGCAATATAAATGAAATACACAATGCCGAAGGACACATAAAAATCATCATCACTTTGAACGAATGCTCAACGCTTTCACTAAATTCCAGAACGTACATTGATTCGGCTATATGGACTGTAGAAAAATTAAATTTCCTAAATTTCACCGCCCCTTTCCGTTTAGGCCTGTCGATTTTTCAGGTTTGTACTGAAAGTGATTACTACGACCCCATTTACAAAGCTTTTAAACGGGATAGTGGCGATATTGTGTTAGGTGCAATTTCCAACAATCCATTTCCAATTAAAATTCAACAATTTGCTGACGTTCTCGGAGTGCATCTTGATGTCACTGATCCGTATCAAACACCACTTATGGAAGCCACTACAAGACTACTTTCAGCGCTTGGTCTAACTGAAAATATAACTGTGTTCACGGAAAGTCATGGTATTCTTCGGGAATTCTTCAAGATCAGCAGAGAAGAATATATTTGCGTCAAAACAGCTATCATCACAGAGTAAGCGTTAATGTTACAATTTCCAGCAAATTTTTTTAAATGAAAATTACTTTAATAGCGAAAGATTGAAGATTATCAATTCTGAAAATGGACCGAAGGTGATATTTGATGGGTCTGAAAGTATTCGAAGGATGCTTGGAAATTTTAGTTTCGAGGACAAATTCGAGGAGCAGCTTCCAACCATTTTTGTTCCTTTTGATGGATCTGAAAGCAATGGTAAGAATTTTAATGTTTTGTTTGCTATACAGGGTTGTTCATTAGTGCGTCAAAGTCCAGTGTTGGCATTATTCAAATGATTTAGAAGTTTTTGTTTTTTTTTTTAAGTGATGTGGTGCCACAATGCACAAATTACAAAATATTTATAAATATACAAGGTGACTCGTTACAGCGGAGCATCTTCAAGCTATTATTTTTTTATAGAACACCCTTGAATTCGGCGTAAAATTATCTTTTCAATGATCTCCTGATTTTTGATTTTGGTTGAGGCGTTGTCGAGTTATTCTAAAAAATATGGAAACTTGTATCTCACAAGGTTCAATAAAATTATTTGGCGTGTCAGTATTAGATACGATTAATTAAGAATGCATATTTTGCAGTTATGTAGCCAATTGATGTACTAAAACGACACAACCACTAAATATGAATTTTATTATACATGGTGTTTTTTTTACACCAGCACAAATTGAATTTTAGAACAGTTACTCAAGTTTATTTAAGTCTACTCTGTATATTATTATATTTTTTAATTGCCACCTCCATTCTCCACAACTTGTATAAATAATGTCCTATTCCTAAAATCGATATTTTCTAAGATATTTTTACTTTTTCCATAACAAACTGTTGAATGATTAAACTTTTTGTTTCTATCCAATCTAGCAGCCATGATTTTGATATAAAGTGAGTGGGAATTGTAAATCGAAAGAGCAACTTATACTTTTTCCCAAAAACTATTGTTCACTGACTAGTCGACCTTCACCAAAAATCCTAGCCCAAACTGACTCAATACTCATCATGCAATAGTAAACCAAGAATTGTAAATTCGTGGAGAAGGACAATGGACTATAAATGTTTAGGGCGATATTGTGATTGGGCCTCATTTTTTAATAGATATCTGAATGGTGCACAATATTTCTTGCGAAATAATTTGCCTCAACTCCTGCAAAATGTCTCTCAAAATCGAATGGAAAATATGTGGTTCCAGCACAACGGTGTACTAGCACATTTCGCACGTTCTTGAATGAAGAATTCGGTAATAGGTGTATAGGTCGCGGCAGTTTCATCAGTTGGTCACCTAGATCGCCAGACTTGGCGAAAATGGAGACATATAGAACATTGTGTACCAGATCCTTGAAACTACCGTAGATAATATGATTAATCGCATAATAGATGGTATAATTTTCTTCGAGTCGTCGCGAGCAATAAATCTGTCGCTTGTTCAACATGTGTGTTGGGGTCACATTGAACTTTTGTAATAACTACCTAAATATGTATTTGAATTGAAATAAAATCGTTTTTCTGTGTATGAGATAAATTCTGTCAAAAGCATGGCTACTGGATTTGATGGAAATAAAAAGTTTAATAATTCAACGGTTTGTACTATAAAAGTAAATATATATCTGAAAATATCGATTTTAGGTGTAGGATAATATTCATAAAGATTGTGCAGAATTAACGTGCCAATTCAAAAATATAATAATATACAGAGTGTTCCATTTGAATAAATTGGGAAAATGCTGTTTGAAATAAATTGAATATGCGCTGGTGTAAAAACACCATGTACAATAAAATGAGTTCTTGGTGGTAGTGCCATCAGTGTAATCACTTGTTTATATGATTGCGAAATATGTACTTATTGTTAATTAACCGTAATACTCACGCACCGAATTAATTTGTTAAACCTTATGCCGATCAAAGAAAAAATGCATACATACATACATAATCGAATCCTCTTGTATCGGCTACTCCCAGTGTCGAGGTTTTGATTTCTTGTTACTATTCTTCTATTTTCTTCCTCCATACTTTTCTTTCCCTTGCCATTTCTTCTGCCCTGATTCAGTCCAATCCCATCAGCTTCAGGTGTGTTCCTATTTCATCGCTCCATTGCCTTCTCGCTCTGCATTTTCCTCTCTTCCTTGGTCCTCCCGTTTCCCACGCTTTCTTCGCTATCCTTGATATTGGCATTCTTACTAGGTGTCCGAACCAACGCATATTCTTATTCTCTGTTCAACCGATTTTACTCCAAGTCTTCTTCTTATTTCGTCGTTTCTCACTTTGTCTGTTAGTTTTAGACCTGTTATTCTTTTAAGTATCTTCATTTCACTCAACTGAATCCTTCTTCTCAGATTTTTATTCAGTCAGGGTAGGGACACATAATGCATTAAACATTCTTACTTTTGTTCTGTTTGATATTTCTTTTTTACTGATTATCTGTTTGTTTAAAGAGAAATATAATTTAGTTGTCGCTTTTATTCTTTCATCTACTTCTGCCTCTATTTTTTAATCTTCTGTTATAACAACACTAGATATTTAAACTGACTAACTTGTTCTATTTCATCCTGTTCTATTATGTCCATGTTAATTCTCAATCCGTGCTTTAGTAATTCTTCTTTCCAGATCTGCAAGTTATGTTGCAGGTCACTCTCTTTCTTAGCCAACAGCGCTACGTCATCAGCAAATGCTAGGTGGTTCAGTGTTATTCTGTTCATATTGTGATATCCCCAGGTAGCTTCTTTTAATTTGCTTTTACACTCTTTCATTACATCGTTTATAACTACTGTAAACAGATAAGGGTTCTAGGAAAGTTCACCGACGGAAAGTTGACCAACAACAATTCACCGACTGGAAAATTCACCTACTGGGAAATTCACCGACTGAAAAATTCACCGACTGGTAAAATTGTCGCATGGAAAATTCACCGACTCGCAGTTCGTCGAAAGGAAAATTCACCGATTCTACAATTGATCGCTGATGATTTATTTATTAAAAACCATGAATCGTGGAAAACTGTTTTAAGCTCATTTATTTATTTCGCATCAAAGTATTGTCAATATTTCTAAAAAATTAAAATGTTCTGATTTTGAATTAATTTTCCTGAAAATGATAAGGATGTAGGTACTGTAAATTTCGTATAAACCACATTTTATTGAAATCATTTAATTGAAAAAAATACTGCTGAACCATTATTAACTGACCGCGAAGTTTGTTAAATTTATTTATCTGAATAATTCGAATTTGTGCGCGAAGAACAGAAATCGTGTACCGCTTTCGGAGAAGAACCTGCTTATCAAAAATACTCTGCAAAACGCTTTAAAATGCTACCGACACTAAAAAATTGCTGGAAAGGTGCCTCCGTGTTTTTCTGGGTTAATTCAGTCAATTACTGCAGTTCTTATGCTGTATGAAGATCTATGCCTTTCTAAATAAATGCATTCCATAAAATTTGTTTTTCTGTGAGTATGTAATATTACAGTAATTATTCTGCTTCTTCTTTCAAATATGCTATTTGTAAATAATACTGTTTTAATTTTTAGTAGAAGCCTAAATATTTTTATATCGTAATAATAAATTTTAATAAACAAATCATAATAAATAAAATAAAATAAAATATTTTTTTCAATAAATTTTTTCAATAAAATGTGTTGTATTCGAAATTTGCAGGTACCTACATCATTAACATTTTCGGGAAAATTAATTCATAATCAGCACATTTCAATTTTTTAGATATATTGACAATATTTTATGGTACGAAATAAATAAATGAGCTTAAAACAGTTTTCCACGTTTCATGGTTTTTAATAAATATATCATTAGCGATCAATTGTAAAATCAGTGAATTTTCCTTTCGACGAATTGCGAGTCGGTGAATTTTCCATGCGACAAATTTACCAGTCGGTGAATTTTCCAGTCGGTGAATTTCCCCAGTCGGTGAATTTTCCAGTCGGTGAATTGTTGTCGGTGAACTTTTCGTCGGTGAATTGCAGTCGGTGAACTTTCCGGATACCAGACTTCACCATCTCAGCACTGATCTCATCATGTCCGGGCCTTTTCTTTTCTTATGGCACTTTCAAGTTCTTCCATCGTTATATCTCCGTTCCTATCTTCCTCTATGTTTGCTCCTTGCGTAGTTAGCACTACTATATTATTTGCTTCCTCGTTGTTACTATCTAACAGTTCTTTAAAATATTCTCTCCACCTTGCCATAATACTTTGATTAATCGTTAATAATTGTCCATTTTTGTCTTTAATATAATTGATCTCGCTGCCATTTTTCTTTTTTAAGTTTCGTACTGTTCCGTAGAATAGTTTTTGGTTGCTATTAAAGTTCTCTTCGATTTTCAAACCAAAGTTCTCCCAAGCTTTTCTTTTAGCTTTGAGTACATTATCTTTGACCTTTTTCCTGCATTTTTTGTACCCCTATAACTTTCTGTAGTTTGCTCCCTTAGGTATCTCTTCCTAGCTTCCTTTTTCTTTTTTATGACTTGCTTAATTTCTTCTGTCTACCAATCTGTTTGTTTACGGTTTCTATTTTCAACTGTTGTTCCACAAGTTTCTTCTGCATATTCAATTAAGTTGTTTTTATATATTTCCCACATTTCTTGTACCTCTAATTCGTTCGTTCCCCACCGTATCCTTTTAGTGTTTCCTCCAAACAGGCTTTATATTTTTCTTGTATATCTTTTACTCTTAGTTTAAATATTCTAATTTTTCTCATCGATTTGCTTTCTATTTTCTTTTTATTACCTTTCACTTCTTGCTTTACTTTCATTTTCGTCTCTACCAGATAGTAGTCACTAACAATCTCCGCACCCGTTTATACTCTTGTGTCTCTTACTTTTTCCATTACCGCTTCCGACACCGCTACATAATCTATAATGGATTTATCATCTCTACTTTTAAGAAATCTCGTGGATTTATGCGCATCCCTGTGTTTAAACTTTGTATTTGTGATTATCATTTTATTTTCCATACAAAATTCCAGCAATTTTCTACCATTTCTGGAAATTACTTCCTCACCATGTTCCCCTGTGATGGGGGCGTACCTTTTCGCCTCTTTGTCCACTCTTGCATTCAGGTATCCCACTATTATCACCTCATTCCTAGCTTTTCCAACCTTTTCTTGTAATTTGTTAAAAAAATCCCTCTTCCACTTCTATTTTTCGTCCTCGTTCGGACCGTAGCCCACAATGCAATCAAGTTTTTCTGTGTCGTTTATTCTCAGTCCTAGTTTTAGTATTCTTGCGTCTACATATTCCCAATCTATTACTTTATCTTTCCACTCTTTATGTATTAACCATGCAACCCCCTCCTTAGCTCTTTCTTGTTCGTCGATTCCACTGTATATTAGGAGATGTTCCTTCATTAATTTAGTGCCTCTGCCTTTCATCTTGGTTTCCGTTATTCCTAGTATTTTTAATTTCGATTTATTGAATTCCTCAACCAGTTCCTCTTCTTTTCCTTTTGTGCTTTGCATGTTCCATGTACCCATGCATAATATATCATTCTTCTCACTTACTGCCTGGATGATGGATCATTGCAGTTTTTGTCATAAAAGGGCCGTCCTGTGGTTGTGAGCTTACTTTTTTGAAGCCGGGTGTTCTAATATTACCAATCTTCTTCCTTCTGCATCTGACCATTCATACTTGGTATTATTTATTTCTATTTTCCTATAACCCACTTTAGTTTTCTTGCCTTTTCCTTTTTCTTCTCTTGCGATCTCTCTAATTGCTGCCTGTATCTTTTGTTCTTCGCTCGTTAGATCTGAATCTATATATATATCTCCATCTTCCCTAATTTGCTTCTGTGTTTAAGTACAATTAATTTCTGTTCGAAGTTCGAAGAAAAAATTTAAAAATATAAATGTGAAGCTGCTCCGCTGTAGCGAGTCACCCTGTATGTTTAAAAATATTTTATAATGTGCACAGTTCGGCATTAAATCACTTAAAAAAAAGAGAAATTTCTAAATCATTTTAATAATGCCAATATTGGACATTGACGCGCTAACGAGCAACCCTGTATTGGTCAAATCTTATTTTCCAATAGTATAAGAAATGTACAAATTAAACCCTTAGTCGTTTCTAGTTCTTCAAAGATTTTATTAATAGAAATATTTTTTTCAGATTTTCCTGAAGGAAGCTACATCATCGAACCCATTTATACAGACAATGACTTAGATAATAAAAATGCTACGCATTTTATTCCAAGTCCTTTACTTTTTGAAGTGGCCAATTCCATTTTAAATTTCGCTGTAAACATTTCCAATTTTGTTAACGACAATTGCAACGAAACTTTGTACAAATTAAATTGTTTGCGTCACAAGTATCCCAATTTTGCTAACCATCACCATATAAATTTTTCACCCGCTCAAATATTAAGGTTGCTGAAAATCGAACATCTCGCCGATGCTTTTCTGTACAACATTTTTCGAGTGGAAAATGTAACTGCCGTGAACAACACCTCTGGTTCTCCAAAGGCTCATATTTTGCAATCGTTCGTTAACGTTTTTACGTACAATATTTTTAACAAAACCCTGATAAATTTGGAAGCAGATTTTGAAGAGGTGAATACTACAGATATGTTTGCACCCCTACGATCCTGTGTCGAATGTACTTCTAAGTGTATAAATTTCGAAGTGAAAAATTCGTCAAGGAGGATTGTTATATCGTACGCGTTTGCACGGTTTGGTTTACGTTCGGAATCTTGGGTGTTCGCCTTTTTAGCCATTGCTCTACTGGGTGTACTGTTTTGTATAGCAGTTCTAATCTTTTTAATAGTTCGCTTTTGCAAACAAGATATTCTCGAAGGCAATCCATTTCTCACAATCCTCCTTCTGTTATCAGTTATGCTTATGTATTCTTCAATTATACCCTTTACTTTAGAGAGCGATAAAGAAATGAAAAATTCAATTTGTTTAGCCCGAACGCTCTCCACCACATTAACGTATGCGTTCACCTTTTCGCTGATTTTATCGCGGAGTATTCTTTTGGCCACCATCTCCAAAGAGGTCGGTTTTATGTCTCATATCCCCGGACCCGTTCAATCTTTTCTAACACTTTTCATTTTTGGAATTCAAGGTGCTTTAAGTTTGCAATTTTTAAATCACTGCGAAGTCGTCTTCAGGGGGATGTCCTTCGTTTATTTAATGTCCTACAACATAATTCTTCTGATTTTGCTGGTGTTTATTTGCCCATTGAACGCGAGAGCCCAAAGAAATTACAAAGAAGGAAAGCACTTTATGGTAGCTGTGGCGCTTTTGGCTTGTACCTGGTCCTGCTGGATTCCAGGATATGCAGTTATGGAGGAAGAATGGAAAGATCCTATAATTTGTTTAGGATTGGTTGCTACAGGCAGTATATTTCTGGGAGCGATTTTTATTCCGAGGACTTACATGATGACCATTGCCGCGGCAAGGAATAGTTTGACTAATGTGTTGCCTTCTTTGCCCACAACATCGAGTATTATGGATGTATATAGAGCTAGCACTCAGGTTGGTAATAAAAAAACGTTATGTTATGATATTGTCTGTAATGATCCCAAAGTTTTTGTACAACTTTTGTGTTAACTCTTTGATGGCAACTTTTTTGTAATTGACGTAAGGTGATAACTTTACTTAATATTTTTTTAGTTGTGAAGACAGAAAAATTTAATTTCTAATTCATCAACTTATTTATTGGAGGTATTATAAAATTGTTTAGTTAAAGTGGAAGTGCTATTAAATTTATTGCCTTCGGTGTCTACTCAGTACACTTTTCATGTTTGTATAAAGTTTTTTCATAATTTTGGTGCTGAAATATAGTAAGAATTCTATAGCACAAACATTTATAACCGGTGATTTCTAATATTAAAATTAACTGTGACAATTTAGTATGCGCACGTGGCGTCAATAAACAATGAGACGGAATAAACTTATAATATCAGCATATGCTTGATGCGTCCAAGTTATTTGGATTTGTGTGTTTCTACCTGAGCGCTGAAAAGAAACACATGGCAGAGAAGAGGCCGATGCTCAACAGTGAGATGAAACAGCTTGTTGATGTCGTTGCACTGCCGTTTTAGTAATTAATGTCTGCAAACAAATTACTGGTTAGCAAATGAACAAATATATGAACAACTTGAAAATTATAGACTTTATTAATCCACTGAAAAGGAAGTTTTGAAATAATTCTTCCTCTATCGCAATATTTATGATGGAATCTAGGGAATTATTAATTTGTCAATATTACAATTTACTTTCGGCTTAGACAGCGTCGTCATTAGGGAACTACACCCAGCATTATCAGGTAAGGCCCGACCTGTAGTATGTCTGCCTTTACAAGCATTTGCTCTAAAAGTTTGAGCAATATTGGGACAGACAAGGATTTGATCTTGATGTATTTTGTTTGCCAGGACAATAATATTTAATCAGCTTATGCCTGTTAGCTGTTTGTGAACCCATACAAGCTAACGTTTCCCAAGACATTGCAGCTTGCATCTTCAGAGTGAATAGAACACTGTATGTAGTTCCCAAATGACGACGCGGTCTAAGCCGAAAGTAGATTGTAACATTGACAGTTCGACAAACCGCGAAAGCCTCAAAGAATATAATTATTAATATGTCAAATTATATCAATGAAAAATATATATCGACAAATATTTTTGTGCACATTTTTAGTAAATAAATATGTTAAATGTGGGAATTCAAATATTATAAATTGATTTCTAATATTCGAGGAACAATAAAATAATACTATTATATATAATATAGTCCATATTCCCATAAATATAACTAATAATTGTTTTCTAGTAAATGCAAGAGTAAGTGATAAATTAAAAATTGCCGCGAATGTTTAATATATCTACTATATTAAACGCTTCATCATTGAGTTTTAGCAGTGGAGCAGCTATACATTTATCTTGGGGGTGTGAAACTAATTATTTTGTTAAAGAACATTACAAAACAAACTCAAATGCTCTAATTAAAAACAAACTTGAAACAATTTTAATGAAACCCAATAAGTTTTCTTAAAAATCATATACTTAACTATATGTTAAATTTATATTCCTTCATATCTCTCAACTGTTTTCTTTCCAAGCACCGCGCTAAAACATGCTGGATCTGAAGACGCAAGGCATTAATTCATATCCGTTTGTATGTTTACCTGACCAATACAAATTTTATCCTAGGAAAAAAGTTGTACTATATACTATACCGTTGTATGAGTGGAATAATCAACTTCTGGACCTGGCATATCGAAACCAAGTTTTAATTCAGGGGCGGCCAACCCGCGGCCCGCCAAGTGATACTTTGTGGCCCACGAACCTTTCCCTCAGACACAAAACACAGCTCTCCCAATAATCATAACATAGCAAAAACACAAAGAGCCCGGCCACTTTCGAAAAAACCTCAATAATTACTAGCTGCAGTTGTTTTACTAACAATACCGAAAGATACCGCCTCGACCGCCGTAAAAAAGTGTTGGAGTTTGTACCCTTTTGACGGCGGCGGCGTGGTTTTCTTATATATCGTGCCGACTACCCGACAACGGCAAGAAGCAGCAGGGACGTTCGAGAATTAGGTGGCCCAGATATATAGAAGGCGCGCATGGCGGTTCCCCGTCATATGCAATAAATAACGAAAAAAGTGTGTACATAATTATGTAGTTCATAACATTTTGATTTGTGGCCCGGCAGGCATACTTATTCCTTACATTTGGTCCACTACCCAAAAAGGTTGGCCGCCGCTGTTTTAGATCTTAGTGTCCAAAACAATAAAAATATATACATTTGGCTAGCAGGTATGCGTATTAAAAGATCATATCCTGCCGTTTAACATAGTTTATTATTTTTTTTAATAAAATTGTGAAGAAAGTGCTTAGGGGCTTAGTGCCCAGTTTGAATCACTCCAGCGTTCGGAAATATTCTAATTCCCTGGGTGGTCGGTACAGGGATCCGGTCTCCATTTGCCATTGGGGATCGAATTGATGACACTCCTCGTGTTACGGTCACATTACAGGAGTAACAAGACCATAAACAAAAACATCCACACATCAGACAGGTTAAGTGCGGTTTCGCACCAACACGGTAACAACAACAAACTAGCTTAGCTTTGCCTATACGCGGCGGTAGAAACGAGGAGCACGATTATGAACTGAATGAAATAAAATTGTGGTAGTTGCTGGAACAATTACTAATGATTTTAATTATAGAACTTGATTTCGTATCTTAACGTTGTTACATTCATAACACTGTTATAAATATACAGGGGGGTCATTACTGAGTAACAGTACTCTACTAATAATTTCCATCTCTTCTTCTTCTTCGAGTGCTTCGTTTTTTCTTCTATGCCTGTGCTAACATTTTTAAAGTACTACAGACACAGTTTAACGTGGCTTCGAACCACGGGAAGTGTAAACACTTCTACTCCAGAGAAGATTTACTAGGCAGAATACCTCGCTGGTTATTTCGACAACAATTGTTTTATTAAATGTAGATTTTACATTCTCACACAGATTATTTAGAATTTCTTTAAGTAAACTACCTAACAAAGCGTGGGGCAGCGCGCCTACGGGCTCAGTTACTTTGATTTCGTTATCTTGGTTAAATATAATAAACGACAACTCATAAATCACAAATTAAAGTTTTAGTCTATTACAGAACAATATACGAGGGTAGGCTGAAAACTAATGCACACATGCTTGTAGAGCGCGAACAAAAACAACTAGCAAGATCGGGCAAAATTACATTAAAGTATAATTCTTAAGTTTCAAAATCATATATTTATTTTGCAACATAGTCACCGTTAAGGCTAACACATTTCTCCCAACGTGTAACAAGTTTTTTCATTCCGTCACTGAAAAATTCATCCGGCTTTTCTTGAATCCAGGACTTGTCAGCTGCCTTCACCTCATCGTCCGAGGTGTAATGATTACGCTTGAGGTCTTTCTTGTGTAGAGGAAAAAATAAAAATCGCAAGGCGCAAGATCGGGGGAATAAGGAGGGTGTGGAATCGGTTCAAACTTCAGGTTTCGCGAGCCTCTCCAGTTACGCGCGAGGTGTGTGGACGAGCATTGTCATGTTGCAAGATTATTGGCGCCAGGCTGCCTCTAACACGACAAATTCGACGTCGGAGATGTTTTAGAGTCTGTATATACTAAGAAGAATTTACCGTTGCCCCTCGTTCCAGAAAATCGGCCACATAAACTTGGTGAGCATCCCAAAATACAGTCAAACGAAGTTTTTTTGCGGATGGTTGTGTTTTGAACTTTTTCGCCTGAGGAGAAGACGGATGTCGATATTCAGCGCACTGTCTTTTCTCTTCCAGGTCGTAATGATAGACCTATGACTCGTCCCCCGTCACAATATTCAAAAGAAAATCGTCTCCTTCGCAAAAGTTGCTCGCAGCATTCCAATCGACGCTGTTTGTTCTCGTCTGTGAGACGGCGTGGTAGCCATTGTACACAGATTTTACGGTATCCCATTTGTTCAATAATGAAGTCGACACGTTCCTTGGATATTCCAATATGGTTTGCGATACGCTTTTGAGTAATTGGCCGGTCACTTTGAATCAATAATTATGGCTTTTCCGCTTCTCGAAATACACTGGATGAACGCAACGACCTCAAACCTGCGCATGCGTATTGAAGGGGAATGTTACATCCACATGCCACCTGGCGCGCTTCTGAAGGTCATTTCGTTCACGCTCTACAAGCATGTGTGCATTCGTTTTCAGCCTACCCTCGTATTTTTAGCATAATTATTATTCTATATTATTAAAAACTGCTGCGCTCTCACAAAATTTTGAACACTACTTTATCACTTATACAGGCAACTCACTAGAAAAGAGTTTAAATAAGAAATATTTAACACAGAACAATGTCTTGAAATGTCAAATCGTTGTTTAATGTCCCGATACTGCCAACCTTCCACTACTAAATTCAGAAACTTATTTGTCCGGGGCAGATGGCAGAATTATACAGAAAACGTTGCGGTTGTAATAACGGAGTAGAATTTGTTCAAGCAAACGAAGTGTAATAACTAGGTAGTAATAACATACGTAACAATTTAACTTTCAGATATTAAATTAACAAATATTTAAGGGTGCAAATGTACACCCGTGTGCCCTTCCTTAGCCCAAAATCTTACAACTCTTCTTTCAAATAAAAGATCTTCGTATGAGCTGTTGAATTGGTCAAAATAATTCCATTCTTTCACAAAATATAAAGTAAATAAATGGTTTTTTGATTGATATAAAGATTTCTCTCTAAGCTATGTACTTGTCTTTCTAATCTTTTATTTCGTTCTGTGGTATAAAATAGTTTCCTCAAAGAAAATAATATAGATCTGTCAACACTACCCATGAACCCGCTCAAATCAAAATATGATCACAAAACAGCGCATTTTAATATAAAATAAAAAAATCCTTTTACAAATAAGCACTTCTTTAATAATTAAGTAGATTATCAACAGTTACTTCTAAAAGATCATATGTTATATAAAAATCGGTTGTTCGATTTTTTCAATGTAACAATGAAAAAGAAAAACCAAGAGTGGGTTTTATAAACAAAGATGATATTAAAGTTTAATCAGAAAGTACAGGAAATGTGTTTAGGATTATCACATTATATCCTCTTCAAATAATTGTGTCAACATTTAAAATTATTATTAATAAATAAATATTTAAATCTCCTAAATGTTTGACGCGTTTGTAATACATTTTTTTCTGTTTGTAGCCTGTTTATGATTGCATCAATGTAGCTGCTATAAATGCTGCTGCTATTGCAAGGAGCAGCATCCCACCACCACCACCTCAACCTGAAATTTATTCCAGTTTAGCACCGCCTTTTGACGATGAATTCGATTTCGAGAGATGCATCACGCCAAATCAGGACAAAATCACTAGATTTTAAGTTTACATTTAACTGAAGTAAATCATCTGGTCATTATTTATTAATTTTTGTGTTTTCAATACATATATGTAATATTAAACGGATATTAAGAAAAAGAGGTTCAGGTTTTGTCTTTTTAAATAGTATTATAATTATTTCTTGTAGCTGAAAACTATCTCAATATTAGAATCCCAAATCCGCTTATAACCTGTGTCGTGCTTTATTACACAGAAAACTGCAACCTGTGAACCCGCGATAACAAAGTAGTAAATGGAATTCAAGTGATGCGGTAAATTTCTCATTGGAGACTACTTTACCGCAAATTATTGTCACCCTAGAAACGGGGTTAAAGCCAGATGCGTCCGCGCTTAACAACATTTTACCCTTAGTTTTGCTCAAGATGTTGGCAGTGTTGCATGCATTAAAGCATTCCAAAATTTCTGTGTTTATTATTGTATATTTATCGTTTCTGATGGATAATGTACTGTTAACGGTGGTTGGTAAGTATACAATCGGGGCGAAATTCATATTGGGTAAAACTTTATTTTATAGTGCCAATAATCCCTGATTATTTATTTTCGAGCGACGCGAATAGTTCAGAGTTTTCCCAAAACGATAAGACTCCTATTGGAATAAGATCTTTAAGTCCTCTACAGCGCAAATTTGAAAATTTAGAGAAAGATAACGGACCACTTGGAGCCTTATTGGCATCTAAAGCTTTTGTTCAGCTTGCTTTTACCCCTTTCATTGGACACCTTACAGGGACCATCGGATTTAATTTGCCTTTGCTCCTGGGTTCGTGCAACATGCTGCTCGCTGCTTTGCGTGAGTTTTTTTTATGATATCAATCCAGAATGTAAATGATTTTGATTGACAGTCTTTGCATATGGACATTCCTATGGAGTGTTGGTGCTTGCCAGAGCCTTGCACGGGAGTGCTTCAGCAGCAATATCAGTCAGTGGAATGTGTTTATTAGCACAAACAGTTTCCAAAGCGTCAAGAGCCAAGGTTATGCCCTTAGCATTCGGAGGAATTGCCCTTGGAGTTCTTCTAGGCTACCCTCTTGGAGGAGTTGCTTACCAATTCTTAGGAAAACCAGCACCTTTTCTCCTTATCGCGTTCTTTATCTCTTTGAATATTGGTAAGTTTTACATTCACTAATCTAAAATACCGATTACTACTAAAATAGTTTTCTCAAGCTTTACAAATATGCTGTCTTCAAGAACAGCAGGATATAGAACAAGGTTCGGCTGTGAGTTCCAGCGACTGGATCAACCTTCTAAGGGACAAGCAAACTGTTATTGCAACTTGTGCCATCTGCGTGAGTACTTCTTCCATGGCAATTTTGGAACCTTGTTTACCCCTTTGGCTACTAGCAAAATTAAATCCACCTCCATCTCGGTGGCAACTTGGAGCTGTGTTTATTCCTGACAGTGTAGGATATTTTTTAGGTTCACACGTTACAGGTACATTCTGAATGCAATTGTTCAAATATTTGTAAGGTAGACATTCTATATTTTAGGACTGGTACCACTCGAATCTTGGAGAATTTCACTGAGTGCTATGGTAGTTACTGGTCTTAGTTGCTGCGCAATTCCTCTGGCAACTTCCATGAATCAGTTGGCTCTACCCCATTTTGGTCTAGGTCTAGGTGTTGGGGCGGTCGACGCTGCCTTAGTGCCCATGCTAGCAAATTTAGTGGATAATCGAGGAAATTCTCATTACGGACCTGTTTATGCTTTACAGCAGACTTCGGTAAATTTGGCTTATTCTTTAGGACCACTTCTAGGAGGGCAGGCCGTCCATTCCATAGGCTTTCCTTGGCTGATGCGCTTGGTTGGGTTCCTTAGCGTGTTGTATTGTCCACTTTTGCTAGAGTTAGAGGTAAGCAAAATAAAGATTGGAAATTAATTTACATTTATGTTAATTTCCAGAGCAAGTCGCCTGCTTTGATGGATAACAAGCCGCCGCATTCGTATTCAAGTTTGGATACGAATTCTGTATCACCCCTTCCCTAAAAAGTAACCACTAAATGTTTTCACTCAATTTATATTGAAATAAATCTGATGTAATAAGAGCAGCTTATCCGCATTCGAGGAGAAGAAATTTTATTTCCCGGGAGTGCGCCCCGACGCGCCTAACTTCATTAATTCTCCACCGATCCCCGTTAACTTGATCTTTTTGTTTGGATAGTAAGTTAAGAAGAATGTTCTGTTTGTTTGCTATTTTCTGCTTTCGCTAGGCATGTATTTGCGCTACGCTTGTGGAATAAATACACAGAGTTAGTTTCTATTACATTTATTTACAAGTTGATGGATATCACTACGGAAGCTTATACAGATAGTCGGATGTGGCAAGAAATTCTAAAGAGATAAAACATTTAATGGTGGGTGAAAGATAACAATGGATTTTAAAATTTACCACAAACATATCGGTATTATCCAATACGATACGTTTTTATATTACATTCCGAACTGTACTATTCTGATAAATAGGAAAAAAGCAACGCTTACAGTAACTAATATAATAATTATTTATGTACAGGTAACTGCAGATTATTAATACTCCAATATTATATTAAAATTGAGTGTATATGCTTGAAATTCAAACTTTACATCCCACTTAGTTTACCAATTGCACATTATACCTATACATACACATTAGCGGAATTCGACATTAAATATTTCTTTAACAATAATATAAAATTCTCTTTAATTTACTTTTTTAGCTGTCATATTAACTTTAATGTTGGCCTTAATTCTACTTTGAGAAATATCGTAGTAAATATAATAGTAAGCCAAATCATTACATATTAAAGATTTCAAGTAACTGGATAAAAAGTAACACCTGCTGAAACAAAAATTGAGTTATCCATTTAAATTCACTACATGCATGTTTAGGTACATATTTTAAGCAAGACATTTTCTTTTGTACATTGTAAACCCCCTAATCTTACTTGGATTTAACTGCTACCTAAGGTAATTTAATATTTTAATTCGAACATATGCTACATGTGATTCTCTAACATATTTTAAATGAACAGGCGTTACCAGATGTGTTTCGTCGTGTAAAAAAACTTTGGAGCAACATGATGGATTTGCTAAGTGATATACGTAATTTTAAATGGTAACAAGTTCACGCATTTAGAAAACAAGCATATCTTGGGCAAAGCTCATGTGTAGAGTTAGTTCAAAATGTATGAGAGCGTGTTAAATGAAAATTGGAAAAATAAGGAAAGAATTTTGGAAGTTAAATGCTTCCACTAAAGTTTTTTAGAATAGACTTATCAATGTCTTTATATAGATTTTACTTAAAACATTTTTCAATGTTACCTAAAAATATTATTTACGACATAGAAACCGTAAAACAGTGAAACGCTTATCAGTGGTGCAGCTTAAGCGAGGAGTTTGAACGAACTGATCAAACTGTAGAGCATACTTGTAAATTGATAGTTTGTAGGAAGGCATATCTAACGATTGAACGTCGGATCTTCAGTGTATGTCTTATGCCCTGATCCTTAACCCGTGATCGCCTCATTGACAGTATTAGAAAATAAAATTGAAGAGGCGAAATATGTACTTTAGATGGCTGACAGATTTACTGGGATGGAGGGTGGAAACAATATTTGTCGTTGCTTTCCATAAGTTACGTAACTTAGAAAGAGAACAACAAATTTTCTTTCTTTTTCATGCTAGTAATGTTTAATATGAATATGAAATAGTTCTACAGTGGTGTAAAAAAGTTGTGCATCACCCAAAAAATAATTATTTCTTGCAGTTTAGCTACATTTTTGGCATACTTTCCTAAAATTACTTCTAAATATTTGATATTAATCACTATGTCAACAACTTATCTCTTAATTAGGTACTTAGAACTCCATAGAAAACATTTAAGGTAAGTTTTTTCTAAAATCTATAATCGGTTATTGCGCATTTTCTAATGGGATCATTCAAATGCATTTAACAGGAAATTAGGAGAAATACATAATATGTTATGAGTCAATATACACCTGCAGGTAGTATGGATTATTTAGTTGCATTTTGCTAGGGTATGCAAATGCCCAAATAGGAAAGGAGAGAAGATTTTTACCTACAATAGGCCCTCATAGCAAACATGAGAATACAAACAATAATGGCGAGCGCTTAATAGACTTTGCAACAGGAAGGGGGATGAAAATTTGTAGAACGTATTTTCAACGTAAAGAAATTCACAAAGTAACCTGGGTCGGACACAACAGACAGACAAACAATCAAGTAGACCACGTATTAGTAGACAGTGAGCATATGAAAAGAATTAAGAACGTGAAGTCGTGCAGAGGGGCAGAGATAGGATCAGACCATCATATGGTAAAAATCGAGGTGCAAAAAGAAATACAAAATGACCAAGCGCAGGGAGGTAAGAAAAAGGAAACGAAGCGGTTGAACTATGACAGCATACAAGAGGGCAAAATACAAGAAAAATTTAAAGAGAAAATGGAAGAACAACTAGCCAAAATAGACCAGAGTGCAGAAGGAATAGATTAGAGATGGAACCAAATAGCAAAAGCACTTAAGAATGCAGCAACGGAAGTGCTACAAGTAAAGACAGAAAAATCTTTCAAAAAAGACTGGATGGACGGGGAATGCTGGAAAGCAGTGGAACAAAAAAAAAAGAGCAAGGCAAAGAATTCTTAACCAGGATACAGAAGAAAACAGAGAACAGTATAGAGAAAGGGCTAAAGATGCTAGAAATGGAAACCCATTACAATAATAAAGCAACGAGATCATTCTACCAGTCAGTCACCAACACAAAAAAGAGACCGCAGCCTAATTCAGTGTACTGTAGAGATAAGGAGGGACACTTCATAGGCGAAATGAATAAAATACTACAGAGATGGGCAGAGTACTTCGAGGACCTCCTAAATGTAAACAAGAATCTGGAAATAGAAATAGAAGACGGCAACCTTGAAGAACAGACCGAAATAAAACCACCTACAATAGAAGAAACGCGCAAGGTAATAACTCAAATGAAAAACAAGAAGGCGACAGGAGAAGATAAAATACACGCCGAGTTACTGAAGTATGGGGGAGACAGAGTACTACAAGCAGTACACAACACTATTACTGAAATATGGCTAGAAGAGAAAATACCCCAAAAATGGAGAGAAACAGTTATCACACCAATTCTCAAGAAGGGGGACAAAACCTGCTGTTCAAATTACGGAGGCATTGCATTGCTAGACACTGCCTATAAAGTATTAGCAAGCCTACTCAAAATAAAACTAGAAATGTTCATGGAGAAGGAAGTAGGTGAATATCAAGCCGGGTTCAGGCCCGACAGGTCAACAATAGACCATATCTTTTCCCTAAAACAAATAGGGACCCTAAGTGAGGAATATCAGATACCTCTGCACCTATTGTTTATAGACCTTAGGACCTTACTATGAAGGAATGGGAGTGCCAGAAAAGTTAACACGGCTAGTAAGTTTAACGCTAACTAATACAACAAACCAATTAAGGATGCATGGGAAAGTATCGGAGCATTTTATTACCAACAATGGACTTCGCCGGGGGGACCCTTTATTCACCTATTATTTAACATTATACTAGAGGGAATTATTAGAAAGAGCAAATTGACAGACGGGACCATAACTGTTAAACAATACCAGTATACAGCATATGCGGATGATTTAGTAATCATAGCTAGAACAAAAACAGTATTGGAAGAAGTATTCCTGCAAATAAAAACGAAGGCTAAAGGGTATGGTTTAACAATAAACGAACAAAAAACTAAGTATATGCAAACGGGAGGAAAAAATGAACAAATTGGAAGTGGTCACATTACAATCAGGGGTGACACAAAACAGTATCACTTCGAGAACGTAAAAGAATTTGTATACTTGGGAACCACGATTACAGCAACGTTCAGAAAGCGGAAATTCAGGCAAGAATACAGTGCGGAAACAAAAGTGCAAGAGCCTTTCATAAGGTTCTTACGTCAAATCATATATCAAACGATGCAAAGTTAGTGAGACGAATAGTAGGAGGGATACAAGAAAACGAAACGTGGTGGAGACGAACAAACAGAGAAGTACTCGACAGTTTAAAAGAAAAGGATATAGCAGGAGCAGTAAAATCCCAACGGATCAGGTGGCTGGGACATGTACAAAGGATGCCGGATAGCAGGACTCCCAAGAAAATGATGTATGCAAGGCTATTAGATACCCGAAGACAAGGAAGACCAAAAATAAAATGGATAGAACAAGTCTAGGACGATTTAAGAAAGTTACAAATGCTGGTGGCAGAAAGTTCAGAACAGACAGGAATGGAGAAAGATAACCTACCAAGCCACAGGCCTTAATGGCCTGTAGTGCTTAATATGTATATTTTGCATGTCCTTAACGGTAGCAAAATACCATCAAGAAACCGTTCAAATTATCGGATGAAAAACGATATGAAATAATTTTTCATCATAAACAAGGCGTTTCCATTCGTGAAATAGCTATGAAAGTGCAGTGCCATCAATTCACAGTTATTAGAGCAATCTCAAATTTTCTGACACGGGAAAAAGTGAAGATAAACCTTGCAGTGGCCGTCCAAAAAAACATCAGTGAGAGACGACAGTGTATTACTGGTGTAAGTTTAATGCACTTCTATTGTAAGACAGAGACTTCTTAAATCTGAACTTAGGGGTTGCAGAGCCCGGAAGAAACCCTACTACCAGAAAACAAAGTTTCCAACGTTTGAGATGGGCAAAGCATCATCGCCATTGGGCCCCAGAACAATGGCAGAAGGTATTATTTAGTGTAAATCTACCTTTAACATTAGCAATCATACGGAAACTCACATGTTAGAATATTTCCTGGAGAAGGATTTTCACAACAGTGTGTTCTACCAACAATTAAACATTTAACCTCTGTCATGATATGGGGCTGCATATTTACTGAAGGTATTGGTAGACTGCATGTTGTACCTGACATGATGAATGCCACCAAATACATTGATGTCTAACAGGAGAAGATGCTGCCTAGTGGAAAAGTTATTTCCTGACAAAACCTTCATCTCTCAGATGATAATGCTTCTTGCTACAGAGCAAAGGTTGTTCAATCTTGGATTTCGACCAATAAAGTTTAAAGATTAGACTGGCTAGCACAATCCTCGGACCAAAATCCTATAGAAATCTTATGGAAGAGGATTTCTAACATTATTTCAAGAAAAAAGCCCACAAAAAAAGTGGAATCCCTAATTGATGCCTGGCATCATTGCATTACGAAGGAAGAATTACAAAAACTGGTGAATTCTACGCCAAAAGATGTGAATTAGTTATTAAAACAAATGGCCTATTAAGTACTAAAATAATTTAAAATTAATTAATGTGTATTGTAATGAACGTTTAGATGTATACTACATTATTATATTATAATGTACAATTTTTCAGTTTCTGTATAAATGTTATATATAGAATTGTTTCCGTTTTTTATGGATCAACATTTGGGTTATTGTTATTACTAGTATTGTGTTCAAGTACCTGTATTATATTTGCAATAATGAAGTGAAATATATTTGAAAAAAAAAAAGGTTTAAACTGCAATTTATCTTATTTGTGCAACTGATGTAGAACTTTTTCACACACTGTATGTGTAGGTTATGTCGCATATTCATAGGTTATGGATTCACGTATAATTTTAACATATTATGTGAAAATCGTACATACATAGTTATATGGTACAAATAAAATATTATCAAAATACTTCTGCGGTTACACCTTCATCTTCATAACTCAGAAAGTAATAAAATACTATCAGACAAACTGTACTGCGTGTTGCTATTTTCCAGATTGGTCGCATCATTGACCTTCTCCAAACAGTCTTTCGGCGTCATCGGAAAATTTAAATGGTAGTTTATTTTTGAAATCACCTTATAAAATTGTGCATCACCCCATAGAAAGAAGTAATGGAATGACCCCATTTTTTTTTTAAATTATTGACTGGTTAGCTGGTTGCTACTAAAATTAACATTTGTGATTATTTTTATTAAAATGCTTGAAGTATTTTTCTTGATAACGTCGGAAAGGCAGTTACACCATTTTTACGCGAAATTGCATTCTTAGAAATATGTGGATGGTGATCGTAAAATAAGTATAAGTGCAAATCGGATGGCGAGTACTTCTACAAACGCCGTTAAAATTGCACCGCTCGAAAGAAGTAGCAGATATTTAACAATAATAAAAAACATAAAAAATATAATAAAGAAATAACACCAGCAAATACTTTTATATTTCAAATACAACATTTTTTAACAAGAAACCATAGCTAAAAAATGAAATACCGGAACGTTACCCCCTTAACAAAAAGAAATTCCTTTCCAATTCTGCGATATAATGTGCAGTTCTAAATATTTTGCTGATGCCATTGATGCGTTTAATTTATCATTTGTTTTTAAAGTTGTGTTTCTTCGTCATGAAAATTTTTTCGGCTGCGTTGTGAGATGACGATTTTAAATGTTCATAAATTTTTTTTTCAATGATGTTAATTTTCCTGTTCAGTTATCTCCATAACAAGAAATTGAAATCGTATTCCATTCTTTAGAGATACTTAGTCCTTGCAACTTCATTGGACCTAATTTTTAACACTCATGCATATTGTGAATCCTATTATTTCTGAATTGGATATTAACTAGGGAAAATTGGCCTTTTCTTCATGCTACATGACTTCAGTCCAAATTTTTGGCCATATTAATTTTAAACTACTCCTGTTATTGTTTTTCTTAAAACTAACTTGGTTAGTTTTCTCGTTTACTTGATATGGTTGTAACTTGAACAAGATGTTAGTGCTGTTTCCCGCCGTTCCCTTAACTATTCCCAGTACGGTCGTGGAAAAAGTGCCGGAACAGAACGAAACGCTTTGTCGCGTTTTTATTTGTTTGTTTGATTTGTCCGCTTCAACGCGGTCTTGGTCGCAGTTTAGATTTTCTCTTTCTTGGTTAATATTGGTGATTTTTAAATTTATTTGTAATGAAGAATGGAACAGCACCATGATCTGTCTAAATTGGAGACTTCGAAAGCCATCAATCAATTGGAAGATGGACGAATACAGCCGGCGGTTGCCCAAGCGTTTGGAGTGAGCTAAAGTCTAATATCTCGACTTGGGAACCCCTTTTTGATAACTGGAGATAGTCGGTAAAAATAAGGACAAGATAGACAGCATCAACAGCATACAGCCGGCGGTTGCCCAAGAGTTTGGAGTGAACCAAAATGTAATTTCTCGACCTTGTAACCCCTTCTTGATAACTGGAGATAGTCGGCAAAAATAAGGACAAGGTAGACAGCATCAACAGCATACAATCGGCGGTTGCTCAAGCGGTTTGAGTGAGCCAAAGTGTAATTTCTCGACCTTGGAACCCCTTCTTGATAACTGGAGATAGTCGGCAAAAATAAGGACAAGGTAGCCAGCATCAACAGCATACAGCCAGCGTTTGCCCAAGCGGTTTGAGTGAGCCAAAGTGTAATTTCTCGACCTTGGAACCCCTTCTTGATAACTGGAGATAGTCGGCAAAAATAAGGACAAGGTAGCCAGCATCAACAGCATACAGCCAGCGTTTGCCCAAGCGTTTGGAGTAAGCCAACGTGTAATATCTCGACTTTGGAACCCTTTCTTGATAACTGGAGATAGTCGGCAAAAATAAGGACAAGGTAGCCAACATCAACAGCATACAGCCAGCG
>JABXWE010005947.1:0-12135 GCA_014611495.1 Limonius californicus | reverse complement strand
AAATAGGAATAGCTCAAGAGAAGGAAAGGAACGAAAAAATTTCCCTGTAGATGGCAAAAATACTGCAAAAATTTAGCTTACTAAAAAAAACAGTAGATTTGTAACAGAGAAAAGCTTGTAAGAGCAGGAACACTACAAGGGGAAAGCAAGTATGGGAGAGAAACGGGATATATAAAAAGTGTCCTTGTAGTGACGAATAGAGGAAAAGGATAGCGATAGAAGAAAATAGTAGCTGGGGCCAGACTAAAAAAAAAACAAAGAGTTTACAGCTACATAGATGCGAAAAAATAAAATATTTATTTAAAAAAAGTAGAAAACATCAAACACTAGAATGAAGAACATATACGAGGTTGTGTTAAAAAGAAGGAATTTTGCAAGAAAAATGAAGAATTTCAGAAGGGCGCGAATTTACTAATAGGGATACTCGAGCAGGGGTAACTTTTACGGGGAATGAGGAGGTTAGGGAGAAGGATGTTTGTAAGAGGTAGCTGAAAATATGTCAGACAAATTGTTAACGATGAAGACGATAATAAAGAGAAGAAAGGGAAAATGGAAAAGAAACGAGGAAATGGAAAAGATGAACAGGAGGAAAGCATTAGAAAAAATGTAATTATTTACTATGGTGTTTCAATAAATACAGAAATGAGAAAATATCACACCGTCCGTTTAGCTGCTCGTATCCAAGTGTCGAGAAAGGATTTTTGAGTGTGTATAAGGATTTGGTTCGTTTACGTTGAGCTACGTATTGAACAGCAGTTGGTTCGACTCTAAAGAGAACATTTTCAAAAAATAACTTTGTAAGTCTCCTGAAGTCAGTCCAAAGATGTCTTCGGCTTCAAAAATGTTTTACACTTTTATCTACTTAGAATTAACTTTTTTTCCAAATAATAATTAATTGAACTAGCATGATCTCTCATACACTACACCATTTAAAAACCAAACATGCATGTCGTTTAAGTAAGTTTCCGATTCAAAACGCGAACTTTGAACTTTTTCGTTTCTAACTAAAGCACTCTTCGGATTTAACATGGTACGGCACAGCGCACCCAGGGGATTCCCGAGTCGAGATGGTAACTACAGCAACCTACACAGTGAAACTTAATTATTAACAAGGTACATTAGTAATTTTAAATACTTAATTAATAGCCCTAGTCAGCATTCATTCTGCATTATCGGTAGCACCTGTTAATACAATATTAAGTAGGAATATCTACGGCAAGCAACGCGACAACGACTAAGTACCAGAAACAGCGTTGCATAAATATCCGGATATCAATAAATTTCGCTTTATATCCTCGCGAGATAAATGCACCACTTGCACTAAATTTATGGGGCTCGAATTCATAAATTGCTCCTCGTCGCGCAAAGAAAAGTGCAGCCGATAGAGGGGGTCGCGTTTTCGGCCGAATCCGATGCAAAACGGAGATTTAATTAGGACGCGACTGTTTTCAGCTGAGCGAAAAGATAAATTTAATTACGTCTCGAGAAAGACACGAATGTTTCGAGTTAATTTAAGATTTGGCGCGGCACCCAAATTATTATGACATTCGCGTATATTTTAACCCGAAAGTATTTGCTTTACAAGAAACAACAAGATGCTGAAAGCTTTTCAACAGTACCGTATTTTCAGGACTTGGAAGACACACACAATCTTCTAATTTATTTACTTTTGAAATTGATATAATCCTGTTAATAAACAAGTAGCGTTTCGCTGTTCGTGCACTACTATATACACAACGTGCCCCTTTGTAATTGCGGTTATACGTATACAAAGTATTACGCTAGCAATAGCTTTGCTGCAATTTAGCCGGCAAGAACGCCAGAGTTAAACCCGTTTAAAAAAAATATGTGGTACAAATACAGGAGTTACAGCATTTATTTTCTAAGTAATCGTCGAATATGACTTGTATTTGGGTCCCAAGATTCGCCACTGCAAGGTATAAAAATCGAGTGCTGCAACCCACCATATACAATTTCTCTATCGGGCTTTGGCAAGCCTGGGGTCTAAATGCATAAAATATTCTCTGGTATTCCTCGTGTTTGGATTCGGGGTTGAACTGTATGTCTTCGTACTTCTAGCTTAACGTCGCGGAGATGCTCTTGAGAGAGAAGAGTTTCACTGCCCCAATAATAGGACATAAAGATACACAATAGTATGTGGGGACTCGTGGTTTTTGATAACAGTAACCGATTGATAATAATAAATGGAGAAACCATTCTTCCGTTGCCATCAATTGTTCTTGTCGTTTCTGCGTTAAGTTCTTCCACTTTCTCAACGAGCCATCTACACCTACATAATGTTTATAGACAGAGTGCAGTGCAGATTCCCTGTGCTATTTCTTTAGTGTTTAAATTATCAGTTTTCTTTGGAGCGTCTTCTGTTTCAACACGTTTTTTATACATTTTTCTTAAAACTGGTTACAAAGTGTTTAATTGTGGTGCTGTATTCTGCTGGCTTATTTTCGGTAACTTATCATCTGTTCTTCTTCTTCTTCGTTGGCTTTTCCCCCTTAAGAGTTTGCCGTCCTCCGTTTCCATAGCCTTCGGTTGTCCCAGTTCCCTACTTCTCTATCATCCATTGCCTTACTTATGTATGTTTTCCATAGCATCTTAGGTCTTACTCTTCTTCTTTTACCTCTTGGTGGCCACTCCAATATCCTTTTCGTTCATCTGTCCTCGTCCATACATTTTACATATCCAAACCACTTTAGCGATCTATTCTCTAGAGATTTGGTGAATGAGCATGTTATTCCCATTCTTTCCCATTTTACTTCATTGTTGACTCTGTCTTCTCGCTTAAGTTGTAGGCTTCTCCTCATGAAATCGAGTTCTACTGTTCGAATTTTATTTCTTACTTTTTCAGTTATTGGCCATGTTTCAGGGCCATATAGTAGTATATTCTCTACTATACTGGAATATTCTTTTTTTTGTTTCTTGTGTTAGGTTTTTGTTCCATACTATTCCGTGCAATGATCTAGTAGCGTTTCATCTGTTTTAAACTGGTAATGTTTTTGTTTAAGTTAAGATCATGTCCCTTTGTTACGTCAGTCATTGCAAAGGGTTATAATAGATCCGAGTTAGCTGCTGCCAACCAGCCTGCAGGCTGTTAACTTGAGAGGGGGAAAGAGAAAGAGAGAGAGATGGAGCGAGAGAGGAAGGCCCGGTACCACTTGAGCTTGAAAATACAAACAAACGAAAATGCATGCAAACAAGGTTATTGATCGCAGACGAAATAAACCTAAGAAAAAATGGATTACATTATCGGTGATTCCATTAAACAGTGTGCACTATTTATTATTTGGGATATTATTCCAGGCACGGTCATGCTTTTAAGTTACAGACGCAATTGTAAGTATACATTTTTATAAGTTTTCAACGGGGCAATGGTATCGATTGTACAAGCATTGCGTGGTTAAGCTCGTACCGATGATACCCATAAAGAACGAAATCTGTTCACTATTACCCCTAAACGTGACTTTTCATGCCTAAACTTGTATTATGTTTGTTAGGGCGGTTCTTTAACGAACTTTTCGAGTGTTATGGATTAAAAGCACAACAAGGGAAAAATAAAATACTTGTAGAATTTCGTAGTTTATAATTATAATTAAAATAGAATAATAAAATAGTAGCAGTAGCAGTACAACGTTGTTGAAAATGTGGTAGGAACAAATCTCTCCCTAATGCAATAAATTTGACAGGCTATTTATACTAATTCATCAGTGCACATTGAACAGTCTTGTGATCTATGATTGTTTATCTTCAGTTATCTTCAGTTAGTTCGGAAACTTTAGTTTCTGATAAAATGTCTAATGATTAATGTATTATTAGAAGTAACAACAATGGAATAATTTGTGGGTATATAATATGTAACAAAATGAATCGGCACGGTTTTACAGCCATTGTAAGTCTTTGCAAAAATACAAAGACTATCTCAATGATTTCTTAAACAATTCTCAAAACACCGAAAGTTTGACTTTTATATTTCCTTATTATCAGATCAGACGCAATTTTACTGAAAATCAAAAGTGTAATGTTTTATACATAGATAGCGTGTTTTAGTTTACATTGTTATAATCGAATGAAGCTTTTTAGTTTAAGAACGAGTAGAGTGTAGTGGCTTATATATAAAAATTCTGTAGATGTCGTATCCACGGTGTGTAAGTATCCACCTCACGATTTTGCTAAAATGTCCATTCTTTAATAGCAGATTAATTTATGTGAGAGTCTTTTGTGTTAATTCAGGTTTAGCTAAACACACCAAAAGTGCATCAGTTTGTGAATCAATTAAAATTGCAGGTCCATGAATTTCACGAAATTCCCATGACGTGGATAGTCAATACATAAAGTGGTAACCGTTTGGTGAAATTAACTATCATAGGTTATGGGCCTTATATCCACATTTGTAGCAAAAATGGGAAGCGTTCTTCCAATTTCATTGACAACATACGTTGTAATTAAAGTAAACATTGTACAACTAGGTAACATCGCATTTCGTTTAATAGCCAATACAGTCACATCAAGTTCAAGTTTTTTTAATGTTGACTTATTGCAGATCTCGTCCTTTCTTGTAGTTTTAGTACGTGTGCCGCTTTGACTCCTCTGATAAAATAATCATAAAAAATTGAGTCGACAAGCCTTTAGAGTTAGCAAAATATGAAACATTCTCATCATTCGAATGCGCATATTGACGACCTGTCTGTCAAACTTCAGTATGTAAATAGATTCGAAACAGCGGCATATTTTGAACATCTGCTCCTACATTCCCTAATATAACAGCCAGCTCTAAAAAGTTATGTGATTTATTCCCCATTGTTTCTGAAAATATTTATGTATTTGCTATATTAACATCTGTTCGGCATTTTGACAACTAAAAACACGGCAAACGTGGAGTATTGTTTAAAAACCTAAATGTGTTTTTGCTGCTCGCCGTAAAAGGCGCTACAACTGTTTTCCAGTTTCGTATTACATCGGTTTGTTCAGGAGGTAATGTTTCGGGGTTGCCCTTGCCAAACTTGGCACAGAGGACAGAATCACTTTGTGATTCCTCGCATCTCCCACGCAACAACTCGGAAAGGTTTTGCTTGTTCTGCGATGTCTTATTCATAGAATGACTAATGATCCTAATTATTGGGTTACTGATATACTCTGTAACTTGAATCTTTAACGCTTTTTGATTAGCAGCAGTGCAACTTGCAACTACAAAGATAACATGTGCCTACATTGCAATATGAGAAGTCATTTGCATTACGAAGAAACGCATTGGCGAAGTTTCATTATCCCTAATTGACTCAGGGGGTTAGTTTCAATTACCCCGACAGACGAGGTCCCTTTTAAAACTAAAAGTTCAAATTTTTTCACAGTATTAGGACGACTTTAAACAAATGGAATAATTAATTCGTTCTCTACAGAGCTTATCAAGTTAGCGGCGGTTTTTGTCATGTTGTAATTAATCTCCCTCCGGATACACTCCTGATCCCTTTCCTCTTTTGTTTGTTCTGATGCTGCTACAGAACATGTACTTTATTTCAGTTGGGGTGCAATTTTCGGAAATGTTTTGGTTGTGCTTTGCGATTTGCTACCTTTCTAAACTTTAAGAAATCACCAGTTATATTAATTATAAGTGTATGCTTTAATTCTTATTTGTAAGATCTCTTCTGTAATTTATTTGCAAGAACTCAATGCCATTGATATACTGGAAAGTCAGTCCTTGGGGTGTGTGGATCCCCATCTTATAATCTTCTAGGGGCCCTTAACCGTTTTATGGAAAACAGTTAAAATTCTATTAGTACTATTACAATCTATAATAGTAATAGGAAATTCTAAAGATCAACAACAAACTTTCAGAGCAGGGCATAACTATAGATTATGTTATAAACATAAACAAAACCACACACTATTAGAACAACTATAGTAACTTTCGTCCCTGAAATTCTTCATTTACAAAGCTAAATTTTTCTTTAACTGAAATGGTAATTATTTAAAACTAAATATTCATTTAAATTAACTAAAATATTCAACAAAGGCAATGTTGAAACATTAACATAGATTCTCTAAAAATAAAATATTGTCTGTTACGTATCGTGTAATTTGCATTCCGTGTTATTTTTGATTTCTTATTTCCTTAGATACAGTATTGTAAATGTTACTAGAAAATTACAGTTACAGAAATATTCTGTATCTTTCTTTCTTGGAACGGTAACGACAATGCTTTTTATTTATGATCGACATGTTTTATAGTAGAGATTATTTTTGCGTAGGGAATTCGGCTATTCTACTTCAGCACCATTTACAATTAAAATTAGTTTAAATATTTGTATAATAAACGAATCTTTTAAATTATCTAACTTTTTCAAACAAACCGTCGATTGTGAGTAGTGAATTTATACAGTATTGCGTGTATTGTGTATGTAAAAATAGCTTTCTCCGTAGTCTTTGTATTTTTGGGTAGTACGCCATTAAAGATCGTAGCTTGACGTTGCGTTGAAGTCACTCATGCTATAGTTATAGGGCGCATATGATGTAAGTAACTGTTAGAGTATTATAAGAAGGGTAGGCAAAAAAGTCCCAAAAGTAACAAGAAAGACACTTACATAGGCTGTATTATCTACTATTCTATAAACTAAAACTGGAATGAGAATGGGCTATTAAATATTTTTCGAAATTGTCCATTGTAGAGCGATACCTTTTGTCACTCAATAATTTTTGTGCCATAAAAAGTTAAAATTTCTCCAACATCCACAATAGGCAAGCCCATTTTTTCTCCAATCTTGTTAATATGCAAACGTGGGAGAAATTGCACTGGCAAATATGCAGTACTGTATTTTAAAACAAAATTTGACGAATTTATAGACTGGTGTATCAACCTTAGCGCCTAAAACTATGAAAATAAGCATATATAGGCGCTATACAATTTATGCACTTGTAGTCCCTATGTAAAAAACTAATTTATTTAGAAAAAAACCTAAGAGTTTTTTCACAAGCACACGTTAAGCAAAAAGGTCAAAATCCGAACGCTAATTATAAGGTACGGCGCGAACATTAATATTTCACAGAATGTTGACAACTGAAAAGCTCTTAAACAACAAATTATAGTTTTAAACAAAACACAAAAATAATAAGTTATAATACTGCTATTCTACTGGATTTAGACAAAAGGATTATATAGTTGGGCAATCATTAGAAAACACTACTTAA
Source organism: Limonius californicus (assembly GCA_014611495.1). NCBI lineage: Eukaryota > Metazoa > Arthropoda > Insecta > Coleoptera > Elateridae > Limonius > Limonius californicus. The sequence continues at coordinate 4,941 of JABXWE010005947.1, read as the reverse complement.
GTAAGAAGTACATTTTTGCTAATGGCCTTAAATTCAAGTACTACTACTGGCAATATATTTATGTGACAAAAGATTTAAGTACCTTAAAAATCTAACCGGTATTCAACTGCTTTTTACAATTTCGCGAATGTGGATTTCTATTAGAATTCATAAAATATAGTTAAATATTTCCGTTTTCGAATGATACCGAAAAAGAAACATTGGTTTTGAACACACTGCACATTATGTTATAAAAATTAAGTATAAACTGAACAATTGTTTTATTAATGTTGATGTGGTTTACATGTTTATACTCTATATTAATATATAATGTAGTCATTTCAAAGGAAGTTCTACGTAGACAATTAAATATATGTTTTAAATAAAGTATGTATTTTAGAAATATGTACAGTACACTCACTATAATGTGAATATTTCATATTGTAACTGTAACGCATAAAAAAGGGTGGGTTGTGTCAGTGTAAGACAGCCAGGCTTAGGATGTCCGAACGTTTCCCGGTTCGAAGTACTCCAGGGGTCGGAAATTTTTCTAATTCCCTGGGTGGTAGGCACTGGCTCCCGGTCTCCATTTGCCATTGGGAATCAAATTAATGGCATTCCTCGAATTACGGTCGCATTAGAGGAGTAATAAGACCACAAACAAAAACATCCACACACCAGGCAAATCAAGCACGGTTTCACACCAACACGGTAACCCGCAGAGTCGGGCTCTGTTGTGCATACCACAAACTAGCTTAGCTTTGCCTCACACCGCCTCGACACTGCGCAAGCGGTACAAACGAGGATCACGATTATGAAATGAAATGAGAACTGTAACGCATTCCTTGGAAACTCCAGAAATAATAATTCAACAGCGATTTTTCATATTATCATAAAATTTACAGTATACCAATAAACATATATTTTATACCATGTGTTCTGTTGCTGTAAAATGACAACGAACCATTGATTAATTGGACAAATCCAAACCATAATAATAATTACATTTGATTAATAGTTACTAGCTACTACTTAGTTATTTTCTTGTTTTATTTATTTTCTATGGTTGTGAATTTTTCGATACTCACCATTGACATCTCGGAAACAGTAAGAGATACAAGATCGGTTAACTTCGAGAAAAGTTGGCGCTTTTTTATGGTGATTGGGAATCTGATTGTAACCAACATAACCTATTTTATACAAAAAACTGATTGAAATTTGAAAATTTGTGTAAATAATTTATAAAATTGCTTAGGCTTCGAAAAACGATATTAAAATGACGGATTGTATTGGTAATTGTCATTTAAATTCCTTAAATACAAACAGCTATTGGTCTAAAGATAACGAGATAACAAATTCAGAAACAGCAGATGATTATTTAAATTTTACGTACCGTCATAGGCAAATAAACACCACACATTTGATTCAGCATACACTACAAAAGAAAAGCAAAATGCCAAGAAATAACGGCCCCTATAAAACCAGTATTTTGTGAGATATACAATACTTTAATGTAATTCTCCGTAAATGTAGTACGCTGGTAAATGTGGTCATTATAGACATTATCCAAGTTTCTGTATAATCTGTCTTAATGTGTCTGGTGAATCATAAATCTCTTGGGTTGTGAGAACGTAAGCAAATAAACACCGAAGAATAAGCCGCATTAGAACAGACCTCCAGGACAATGGACTTCTCTCTCAGTTCGTGGAGAAATTCAGACGTATTTCGTAGCGTGTAGCCGACGGGAGCGACATCTTTAGCTCTGCCCCCAGTACTATCAAAAATATGAATACAAGCCGTGAGAGGTCTAGGTGTTTATTTGCCTATGGTACCGTTTATAAAATAATTGGAACTAACAAGTAACAAAGAATAGGTTGTAATAACAAATTGTCAAGATGTTCACCTACGAAGAAAAGCAGGATATGTACGATGTCTACATTCACAGCAATAGAAATTCTGTTTTAGCGTATGAAAATTATGCACATTTGCATCCAGAGAGACATCTACGCCACCGAACAATGGATTGCAAGGATATGAAGAAATGTTGCTGTTTGTGGCGGGTTTAGAAGACCGTGAAGGCTGTGTAGAAAAGGAATTATAGCTAATGAAGTTTATGTGCTGGCTCAATTAGCGATTCATCCAGAAAACTTCAGCCGAAGAATTTCTCTAATGGTGTGATAATCCAATATGGCGGCCATAAGAAATAAAAAAGTGGACTATCGCTGCTTGAAATCTAGAAGACCTAGAAAATTTCAGTCAATGTCATTCAGCTCCCAGTGACCAAAAACATAAAGTTACCAAATTTGATTGAAACCGCGTCAATGCCAGGGAAGATAATAATTTATTTCTAAAATCATAATTTCCAGTTTCTTCGTAATAAATCAAGAACCAATCAAAATACCCAGGACTCCTTCAGATTCAATCGCCATGAAAAAGCCCAACTTTTCTCTAATTTAATCGACCTCGCATCTTTTACCATTTCCGAGATGCCAATAGTGAGCAATGAAAAATTCATCACTCTGTCTAGATTTTTATAGCCAGTAATAAAAATAGTGCAAATATGTAGAAAATATCGCTATGTTAATGCAAGTCATCCAAAAGAGTAATCGGATAGGTAGAATTTCAGAGAGCTGTAATTTCGTAAGAAAACCTTTTCGGGCACACGTCTACAGATACATTTTTGTTAAGTGGTCTAAGAAATACCTCTCCTAGTTGTCAGTGCAATTTTAAAACACCCCTTATTTGTATAGATATTTTTATTATTTCTAGATACAGCTATATAGTTTAAATCAAAAAGAAATTAAAACAAAACTTCTGTGGATATTTCCGATTGTCATTCGGATATATTATCTCGGATACTCAGGATAACATTCGTCAATTACTACATTATGTTTACACACGCTACTATTAAGTGTTCATAAGTATTTCTACTGTAATCAGTAATTAAGTTTAAATGGAATTTCAAAAATACGCTACTCGATATTAAGTTTTGACATCATGAATATGGAAGTAAAATATAAAGAAACGCAATCGCAACCTAAATAATTGTATAATTTAGTCTAAGTCAAATTTCATGGTTTTTAAAGATGAAATGTGTTCCTTTTTAAGAAATTTCGTTCAGAAAATTTTTAATAAATCTGTCGATTGGAGGATCCTGATTTTTTAAACAATTTTAATCGCCAAGCAACAAACTTTCGTACATGTAGTAAAATTGATTGTGGCATTACGTATGAATATTTAATTGCATATAAAAATGTTTTTGGCCAGCAAAATTATTTCTCAATTAAATGTTTTTCTATTGATTTTCTTTTTTCAATCGCTTGTATTTGTGTACTGATATCACAATCGGTGTATTGAATTCTGAATTAATTACCATTTATATCAGTGGTGACTCAGTCAAAGTCAGTTTACTTGTTTTATGATTATAATATAAAAATTAATTTGTAAAAGATAGAATTTTGAATGAAATATCACATAGATAATAGTATATGTAAAATATTCGTAGGCATTACGCAGTGATTCCAAATTAATTACAATTTGTACCAGTTGTGAAATTTCGGTGATCAGGGATTACAGGGCTTATTACCGTTGTTGTGGAATATAATTTGATACATAATTTCATAATACAATGTAATTGAGAAGCAAATCAGATGTGCAAAGGAGTATAACGAGAGCTATTATTTATAAAATAATTGATGGATTGGATGAATGAATTTCGATTATTAAATCGAATTGCGTGTTGTTTAACTTAGTGGAATTTTAATCCTTGCAATATTATTTTTGAAAACTTACGTAAGTGCAAGAATTTGAACGCAAAATAAATAAGTAAACTGGCCATTTTATAAGAATAAAATGAATTAAGTATGCCTGTTTGTAAATTCTAGAATACCATCAGTTCCGCTGCACTGAACAGATTAACAATAAGTGGACGCGACTGCCTCCCTGGACTTTCCCATACTGGAAACTGTTCATATCATCTTTATTCAACAGTAGAGTTATTTTCCGCAAAACGGTTGTTCAAGCGCTATCCTAAAACCTTGCCTCATAACGAATAGACTTACAAGGCTTGTAAGAAGTCCCGCCAAATATCTGCGGTGCCCCTTAATTTCCTTTTAATATGCAACCAGGCATACTTCATTCTCTACTATATACGTGATATTGTGACTGCAAATTGAGTTTGCTGTGATTTTATAACAGACAGACATTTTTTAAAAACCACTTTTTTGGATTCCTAGAGACCCAAAACGGATATTTCAAACAGAACTCGCTATTTAAGTTTATATATAAAAATTCAACGAGGTTTAGTTTTCTTTTTACGGCGAACAATACCTCACATGTCGAGATTTTTAAAGCTTAGCATATACAGGGCGCTGACTTTGAATACTTTCCATAGGAAAAATACATGCATTTGTGGAATTGTTTAATTTCCTGCTCCCCAAGTTGAAAAGCGCATTCGAAACAAGTACGCAAAAGAAGGATTATGTTTACAGATGCTACTTTTATTTTTTAAATTCAAATTAAGTATTAAATACAAAATTTTGATAAATAATTTATAACTTGTTGTTGTAATACCGGTTAAAGAAATGAATGTAGCGCGACAGTATGGCAATGGTTCTGATCCAAAGTGCGCGGGGCTGTCCGTACCGCTAGGCCGTCGCGCTGTCTAACTAGTACCGATCGCTATTGCTACCGAGGTAAAATTTTCTAAGTCCCTGGAAATTATATTTTGTAGGGCATAAAAAATAGATTTTTTTATTTTCGCGGAAAAAGATTCTTTGACGCAAACAAATAACAACCGTTAGAATAAAAAAAATATTTTTCTAAAAAAGACGGGGGAGGGGGCCGGTGCGCTTACATATATCCACGAGTGTAATATTTTTTTGCATATTCATATGCTCCATTACGTACTGAGCGATTCAGTGAAAACCCCAGCTTCCTATCTTTTCTCTTTTATTAATTAAA
>JABXWE010005945.1:0-18930 GCA_014611495.1 Limonius californicus | reverse complement strand
CAAACTTTGAAATTTTTTTCGACTTTGGTTGAGAAATCGATTTAAATAGTATCAACAACATCTCGTTCAACAATTAAAATGAGTAATCAAATATAAATTATAAAATGTCGGTAATTAGTTTACGTATAATTTAATATTTAAGAATGCAAAATCTTGGCGATTTATAGTTTTGGAAGACGTTGCAACTATGCATTATAGGCTGGGTTGATTTTTAAAATGTAATTATAAAAAAATTGATAGCTGGATGTATGTCTGGCGGTTTGATTATTGTCATTTTTGACACTTGAAACAGTCACTTTTCTAATATTTTCGTAAAACTTCTGCTTCACTCATTATTTATTAGTTATTCACTGTTATCATTGTTCTAAGTTACTTTGTTCCTTGTTTGTTTCTTCTGTTTTGTGTTTCTGGTTTTGGGAGAAATCATGGCATACAGTTTTCCTGAGTACGCAGATATGTATTTGATATTAGGCGAATGTGGCGGTAATTTTCATCGAGCTTCAAATTTATATGCCGAACGTTATGTATACAGGAGGCATCCTAATGCTCATGTTATTCAAAGACTAGGTCAGCTCTTAAGAGAAACAGGAAGAATGGAACCTGTGCAGGGAGTTGGTGGGAGACCACGACATGTATTACAACTCGAAATAGAAGAGAACATCTTACAGGTATTTGAAGATGAACCTCGACAAAGTACCCGTTCTGTAGCTCGAAGACTTGATATTAGCCATACTGCTGTACATCGAGTGTTAAGAGAAAATCTCTTAGATCCGTTCCAGTTCCAGCGAGTCCATGGGTTGCTTCCGGAAGATTATCCGCGGCGGGTAAAGTTTTGCAGATGGTTATTACGGCAACAAGTAGTCAATCCGGCTTTCATTGAAAACATTTTATGGACGGATGAAGCCACATTTACCCGTAACGGAATGTTTAATCTGCACAATATGCACCACTGGGTCGATGAAAACCCTCATGTCTTGCATCAAACTAATCACCAGTTTAGATTTAGCGTCAATGTATGGGCTGGAACTATCGGAAATATACTAATAGAGCCACACATTTTGCATCGTCGATTAAACGCCGAAAATTTTGTCTATTTTTTAAAAAACGATTTTCCGGTATAAACCAAAACTTTCCAGAGCGGTGGATCGGGCGCAATGCTCCGATATCATGGCCCGCAAGAAGTCCCGACCTAAATGTCCTACATTTTTTCTTTTGGGGCATTTTAAAAGCTCTTGTTTATGAAGTAGAAATTGAAACCGGAGAACAACTTATTGAACGGATTAATAATGCAGTTAGAGAAATAAAAAATCGTAGCATGCTGCAAGATCTAATACCAAACATTATTACTCGGTGTACCAAATGTTTAGAAGTTTCAGGTGCTCATTTTGAACAGCTATTGTAACAAAAAAAGAAGTTACATTAAATAAAACATGTTCAACCTTGAATTGTAAATTATTTCAATAATTTTAGAGGATATCCATGAAACACATACTTGATTTAATTGCAGATTCACAAACATATACGATCAAGTGTAACTAAATGCATGTCTCTTACCTTTAAATTGTATAGCGTTGCCAAATTAAAAAACCTTTAAGTGCTTATAATTTAAAGACTCTTCGTCTAGTCTAAGACCAAATGGTGTTAGAGTTTCTTGCCTGTTTTTCAACGTATAATTGCGTGGTGTAATTATTAGCCGCACGTTTGAATACATCCTGTATATAATCTGTAGACAGCCCCGTCATTTGTTGTGTTCCCTTCTAAGATAATCATAATTTAGGAGTTCCGAAAATTCTGAGCTAAAACTGTATTTTAGTTGTCTTTTAGGCCACGCGGGCGTATAATTACTGGTTAAGCATTTCATACGAGATGGACCATAATGTTGGAAATCCAAACGTTATATACGTTGTATACAAAAAGATTTGGAAATGTCTAAGGCCTAATAACAAAATGTCAGAGGTACTTGACGAATTAAAAAAGTGTAATATAGAGATACCTGTTCTTACCGAAACTAAAAGAAAGGGTATAGGAACTGAAATAAAACAAAACTACCTTACACATAAGAAGGTATGAGATAGTAATAGTTGGAATATATGCGTCCAGTGAAGATGTTAACGATACAATAAAAGATACATTTTATACACTGCGCCACTAGATGGAATTAGTTATCGAAAGGAAATAATCTTACTTGGAAATTTTAATGGACGCACTGGGCAAAGAGTTAATCACCCCATTATAGGAAGATATGGCGGAGACACGGTGAATAATAATGGAGAGAAATTAATGGAAATATATGTTATAAGTGACATGGAAGAGTCGTCAGCAAACGTATGAAAAAATCGAAAAAACATTCCATGAAATAACATTTGAATCCTTTCGGGAAGACGCAAAAAAAAACAAAAATGTAAAGTTTTAAAGCTTGGTGGAGTCATAAAACAGAAAACCTTGTTTAAAGTAAAAAGAAGCATATATGGAATGGTTAAACACGAACGACTGTGAAGATAGAAAAGCATACGCAAGAATAAACAGAGAACTGAAGAGAAGTGAGAGAAGAATCAATGAAGCGTGGAAAATTGCGAAAGCAATACGCGTAGAAAACAAGCATAACGGTCATGTTGATATAATTAGTATAAACTCGCGCAGCGAACACTGTAACTAACTGAAGAAAGAGCAGAGCTTATGAAACAGAAGGCGAAGAAGAAGTAAAAATGAACGAAACACAATTCCCAATGTTATTCCACAAGTACAGATAGCTGATGTAGTAAAATGCAAATATAAAATGAAAAAAGACGAAGCACCTGGACCGGCGAATATTTCTAGCGAACGTGTAAAGACTGCTTCAACACAATTGTTCTATTCTAGCAAAACCATTCAACAAATGCCTGAAAGGTGAGAAAGTTTGCATAAAATGGAAACAAGCGTAGGTATATATCAATATCAGGTATATCAATTTACAAGAAAGGTAGCAGAACTGACTGTAACATTTACAGGGGCATTCGTGTGATTAGTTCGATGTCCAGAATATTCGGAAAAATACTGAAAGAAAAAAGAGGGGAAGAGATCATTGAAGTAGAAGAACAGCGGTTTAAGACTGGAGGGTCATGTATCGATATGTATTTATATTGAAAACATTTACTGAAAAGAAGAGAGCACGTGGAAATGCTTACATCTTACCTGTGTAGACATTAAGAAAGCGTACGACAGTGTTCCTCAAAGTAAAATGTAGGAATGCATGAAAAACTACAACGTCAGCAATATATACGCAACTCTTCTATTAAATCTTCGACCTCCTCTTGTAAAAAAGAGAGATACGTTTGTCCCGTTAAACTACCATTAAAAATAATGGGGCCTATTAATCTATTATTTATTATATCACACCAAACATTGAAACCGAATGTAATTTGGTTTCGAACTGAAAGAGTCAGCAGTAAGTTAGTTTGAGAGTAGTAATGCTTATTATGTGTATTAAACATTCCACAATTGGTAAACATACTTTCATCTGTCCACAAAATGATATTCTTGAAATTGAGATTTGAGTTCACTTAGCCCAAATACAAGTTGCAAAAGTGCAGTCTTCTTTCTACATCTCCAGGTCTAAATTTTTGAGATGGTTTAAATTTATCCAATAAAAAAATTTCAATGATTGGTGTGGATTATATTGAGTTTGTATTACAGTTCGCTGTGTTATAAATAAATTTTGTTTTTTTTTATTATCCATTGTTATCCCGACCTACTTGATTTAGAATTAAAACAATTAATATTTTTTATAAATTTGTATTCAGACATAGGTTGTTATACATCGTTAAAAAGAAAAACAAAAATTCTATTTGCCCATGTAGAAAAACAATATGGCGTCCATTTAAGATAAGAAAGTGTATATTGATATCTCGGAAACCGCCATCTTGAATTTTATTTTGACATGATTTTTGACTTTGTCTTATTAAGCTAAATAACTTTCATATCAAACTTTTTTCCATGTCTTTTATAATAAGGGAAATATTCGACTTTTTAAAAAATCACGATTTTCAGTTTTTTTTAAATAATTTCTAAACGATTCGGAATTTACATTTTTGTCAACGAAATTTGAATCAGCAGTCTATTTAACCAAATCTCTATCTTTAATAATAAGACAGATACCCATGTTGTCCCTACGAAATCCGGGCACCCGGTATATACATACATATCGCTCCCGTAAAAAATCTATACAAAAAGTCCAGAAGCTGTTTAAAATCTGGATCACGTATTTCTACTGATTTCCAGGTAACATAGGGAATCCGGCAATGGTGCTGTGTAGCACCCACTTTGCTTAAAATCTATCTTAAGGAAACCATAATACAGTGGATAGGAAAGAGTTGCAGTATGGGAGTGCAGATTGGTGAAGAAATACTTAGTACATTACTGTTTGCTGGCGATCAATTCATTATCACTGATGATGTAGACGATTCTAACTACATGTTACACAACCTTCAGGAAGAATACAAAAAACGATGCAAGGAGATTAACTTGCAGAAAACTGAGCATGTAGTACCTGGAGACGATGATGTAATTTTCATTCGACTTCTAAAGACCGTACTCTGGAACGACAAAAATAGAATACAGAGATAACTATATACAAGAGTATAGTTAAAAACCTCACCACATATGGACCAAAGGTATGGGGTATCAATCAGCGAAATAAAAATAGACTAATGGCCCTAGAAATGGACTACTGGGTGCGAAGCTATGGTGTATCTAAACTTCAACTCGTGGAAAATGACGAAATAAGACAGCGAATGGAGGTAGATGATACCATAATCATTACCATAGAAACTAAAAGACTTATTTGCTATGGACACCTAGAACGAATGGATGACGACAGGTTTGAAAATGGGTACCACTAGAACGGCAAAAACGGAGAGCGAGAGCAGAGACAGACGAGGCTATAGAGTCCAGAGATTGGAAGAGGGAGATTGGGTCCACAAAAATAAATGACATTTGGGAAGCGAGAATCGGCCTCCGCTGTAATACAACTCGTCAATATATTAAAATATATTTTTATGTTGTACATTTTTATATTCGACGTTATTTTACTAGACCTGTTTCTATTGGACGTTATTATATTTAATCTTTTTCCATTCGACATTGTGTTTGATGTAAATTTATCAACGTTTTTTCACTCTATTTAATTGCAATCGATTTTTATACAATATACGTTATGGCGTTCAATTTATTTTCCATTCGACGTTATTTCTAATCGACATTTTTGCATTCGACTAAACTACTTTGCATTTTGATATACTTTCCATTTGACTTTTCTGATTTCGACATTGTTACTTTCGGTGTTTTTGTCATTCGAAATTATATTCGTTTATCATTCTTGTATTGGCCATTATTATTTCGGCATTTTTGTTTTCGGTACTATTGCTTTAGGCAAGTTGGTTGCTAACTCAAATTATATATAACTGAGCTGTTGAAATTGAATTTTGGAAGATCGCCATCTCGCTCCAAAGTGGTTATTAACATTGACAATGTTGTCCCAATTCTATTGCATTAGGTTGTTAAATTATTGACAATTTATAGCGTGTTTGAATAAACGGACGTTAAGGGGCCCTCAAGCGATTAGCAAAAACTTGCAAGTTTTTTCATCGACATATTATTATATTCGTATCCCCGTCCGCCCCGGCATTTAGGGCCGTGTACCTGAACGCTGGAGAACAAACATCAGCATCTGCAGACAACGTAAAAGACAATACGTATAAAATACGATAATATAACTGCTAAGAGAATCTTGCTTTTGTTCCGTTTGCAAAAAAATCAGATAAATCTTGTGATTGTGGTTGTGTGCATGTTCTTAAAGGATGGTAGTTTGTAATAAGGTGAAATAATTTCAATAATTTAAGTCCACATATGTGGCAAACATAGATTAATTTCGCCGTATTTTTGCACTATTTTGGGCAATTTGGTATTACAAGCTAGGATACATAGTAGCCTACTAGGTCAAAAATCGTAAGTAAAAACGTCGCTTATGAACGAAGCTGCGGTGACAATGGAAAACTCTAATTTTAACTTACTTTGAGTCACTTTAGTAGCCCCTTAAACCGAAATCATTAAAAAAATCTTAGGGGGTTTACTTTTAAAATTGGAAGGTTCGTGGAAAAAGCATTCCATTTTAACTAAAACTCTTTATGAAATTTCCTGCTCACGATCACGATACATTCTTACTGGTTGTATGGAAACGCAATTATCTAGAGTTTGTTATTCATTATGGTAGAAACCTTATTTATTTAGGTACCTACACATTAGGAACTTCAGCAGTAAGTTGCTGATTTTGCAAGAAGCCCTTTTGAAATCTAATATGTACATTCCGTACCTGTGTTGTTTTTGTCGACACACACCAAATGCGTTTTGTTAGTTTCAGGTTAATAAGTTTGTTAGTCACAAATTATAAATCAGCACCAACTATTACAAAATTTAAGATTTTCTAGGTGTTTACAATTACATACTTCACGTCTAAAAATAAATGGACCAATCCGTAATATTTCAATCATCGGTGCATTTCGCCCGTAGATCGGGTGCATCCACCTCTTTCTAAAGCTCCTTTTAGCTCGCATTTTATCCTCTCCTACTTCTGTAAGCTGCGCTCCTTCCTCTTCCGCTTAGTCGTTCATAACTCTCAAAGAGTGACGTTGCGCAGGTCGTGCTTTTCGTGGGTGTTCACGTGTGCGCGGCTTTTGCGGATTGTTTAATGATTTTTGATCGATTTGACGCGGCTGATCTAGTGTTAGTGCCCCTGGGTTTCAATTTTGGAACATCCCAACGAGTTAACAGCAAGGAAAGACCTTACGTGAGTGAATTAAAATTCAATTACGATTTGTTTGTTGTTGTACTTAACATGAGTAATAAAAGCTTCAAGGTTCTTGAACACTTGCGCTCAATCGCTTGCAGTGTTTTTTGAGGCTTTATCTTGGAGATACTTACGCCAGATGTAGAAGGGTTTTAAAAAATTATTGAAATAATAATTGTATGACTCAAGTGTGGTTGTTACGAAAACAAGGTAAACGTTAGGTAATCACATAAATGTTTATTACAATTTTGTACTTTTTTCAAATTATTGATACATTTGTTAAATATCTTCGAGAGGAACGTTAATGGATGTAATTGTTCCTGTGGTAATCATTTGACATAAAAATAGATACATTAGAACATTGAAATGTCGGGCATTAGAAGAATGTTGGAAAAACTAATTTATTAGAAAAGTTATACAGAGGTCAAATTAATGAAATCAAATTAAAAATGTAAAAAAGTTGAGATAATTTGTTGGTCGTAATTAGAAAATTCTTTGCAAAGAATGGATTGGTAGAAAGGTCCGTATGTGGATAAATAGAGGCTAGAATAAAATTAATTTTAATAAAATAGAGATTGATATATGGTTAAAAACTATGAAAATGAAATCATATGTTCAATAAAATTATATTGACATTAACAGCATGAAAAAACCTGCAATTACAAAAAAAACATGCAATTATAAATAAATTAATAATAACAATCAAGAGTAAAATGTTTATGTTAGATAAGATTGGCTCTCATGTTTTTTTGTTCTCCGCCTTTTTCACTGTTCTTCTCTATTTCCACCTCTTCTCTCTCATCGTTTTCCTTAGTGCTGTTACTCTTTCTGCTCTCGTTCATTTTTCAGTAACTCTTTTTCCTGGGCCATCTCCTTTTCTTTTTTTTTCATTTGGTGTACACTTAATTTTAGTTTTTAATTTCTAATCCCCCCCCCCCACCCAGTACACATTCTTATTCTATTTACTCTCAAATATTTGTCCATTCTTTTCACTACTACCTTGTTCGCTCTTTTCTAATACTTATTCTCCCCCAGTCCCCTGCCTTTCCCTTCTTACTATTGGCTCCCTTTTCTCTTCCTCCCGATATTATTTCTTCCCCATCCCGTCTCTATTCTCTTTCCTACACCTTTTCTCCATTCTTCATCGTATCTCATTTTCCTCTCCCACCACTCTCTTTTTCGGTTTGATCTCAATTTGTTATCGTCTTCTACCTGTTTTATTACATTTTCTATCCATCTATGCCCTTTATTTTCTTTCCTCCGTGTATTCCTTTCAGCATGTTTACTGTTCTATCTTTTGCCAATTTTTCGTACTCAAATGTAAGTCTAAACAAACTCCCCACATCATGCTATTTATGATGTTTATTTTCGTTGTCTTTAAGGTACTTTGGTATTTTTCTATTAATATTCACTTGCAGGAACAATTCTATATTTTTTAATATCAATGTATTTTTTTTGCTTTTTATGTATTTTTTACTTGCTGTCTGCTATAGATTCTTTCTCTATTTTCTCCATTTTTTACCTAGAATTTTCATCATTCTTTTTCTCTTCTTATTTCTTTTTTGATCAAAGTTACTTTTCTTGTTTCCTTTTCTCACTATCTGCTGTCGATTTTCTTCCCCTTTCTATTTTTGTTTCTCGTCGCCTTCTTTATTCTTGTATTTTCACAGCTTTCGCCTCTTTCTTTCTCACCATCTTTTGTTTAAAGTTTGTGTTTTCCTTTTGCAACTATTTTGTTCGATGTTTGCATTTTTTACCCCCCCCTCACACTTTGTTTACTTCTACCCAATTTTTTTACTTTTTTGCCCTAAAAAAACCCGCTGCATCCTCATATTTAGAACATGTATTTTTTGTTCGCTTTTATTTTCGCTGCCAGTGTGGTACTTCTGACTTTATTTTATATTTACTTGTATGATTAATTTTATATTTTTCCATTCGCAGTTCTTTTTCTTTCGCTTTCTGCGTATTCCTACTTCCTGTATTGGCATCCTTGATGCTTATTCCTCGAATTTTTATAAAGCCTGCTTAATGATCGTCTCTGTTTCTTCCAGTATACTTTTTTAACGCTACCCTGTTATCAACGCATAACCGTGTTTTCAAGAACAGAATGTAAAATATACTCAATTTTGTAGAGTTAACCTTATATGTATATATATATATATATATATACAGGGTGTCCTTTAAATGCCTTAAAAGCTTCAGGTAGAATTTTTCCTTTATGAATGCTTAATACAAATCTTCAAAAAAAAGTAGGTATTTAGAGCTTAGTTTTCTTGTGCGAGAGTGTTAAAGTTCATATCTTTAAAACAGAATTTCATGGAAACAATAACGAGAACTTTAATGTTGCACGTATCTGCCGATAAGTGACTGACTGCCACTTGATTATGTAAAGATTAATGTTGAGTTGACGCTCTAGTTGCTCTTCTGGAAGTACTGTTAAAAATGATAAATTTCGTAAATATTACATTTGACAACAGTGCAAGGCCATGGTATTGCGATGAAAAGTAGAAAATTTGTTTTTCGACATTTGTCAAAATCTAATCATGTAATGTCGGCCTACTAATTAAATTCTCCATAAATGCAAAGACATCGTCAACGTTGCCAAGTATAATATTCTTTAAGTGTCTCGTGTGAGGAAACTAAGCAGTATAGGAAGTTCGTGTTAGTGTTTTTGAAGACTGTATTTCTTACAGAAGAGTGCTACCTGAAGCTTTTAAGGTATTTAAAGGACACCCTGTATATATATATATATATATATATCTGTGTGTGTATGTGTGTGTATTCGATTTCTTTCTTCATCGCATGCCTTATTTATCGTTCCTTTTGACCATTGTTGAGATAAAACGGTATGTTCTACAACCAAAATGCGATATTTGCTTCTACAGAAAAAGTTTGATTCAATTATAACGCATACGTAATTACAGCAAAGGGCTCTTAGCAAAGTGAGGCTTATGCAACTATTCAAAAACAAGACGGGGAGGTACTCAGGAAGCATCTATTGATGTTCCTTTGTTTCAAAGGACCTTTGCCTGGTATCGAGAAGCTAATAATACTTGTTTACGGGCAAAATGCAATTAATTATTCTCTCTCTTTGTGGTTTGCTGCTTGACGACTGGTAAACAAGGAAATGTTAACGTTAAAAGGGTCACCGTATGAGGTAGCCCAAATTAAATTCATCTGTGCATCGTGGTGGTGCTTGTTATTCAATTTGTCACTCGATTTGCGCCTTTGGGTGCGGATTTCAACCAGCAGTTGTTTAATGGTTGTTTAACAGAGGTACATCTCTAAATAAATTTAGAAGTTGTGATTCATTCTGTTGCTATTGGATCGATTTGTAGTCAGCTTGTTTACTTCGTCAGAGTCTTAACCTTTCGTTTTTGTTCATTGTTATGTACGGTAATAGCCTGACATTCTTGATGATTCATTGCAAATTAATTAAAAAAGTAATTTAAGGAATTGTGCGTGTTGATACGATAACTTTTTGCCGTTAACAATTCTAGCCAAAAATAACTCATTTAGTTCGATGGATCGTTCCTCAACCACCACAACTGGCAATTAAGGGGTTGGACGACCGCGACCTGCAAATCGTCGCCTTTAAGGAAGCTCACATTCACTTAAGTAAAATATGATGTTATTTGAAATTTAAAAGGAAGGCAAGCATCTGGGGCGAGGGCCGGGCCGAGGAGAGTATTTTGGCGGCTGCGACCTGGACGACAGGTGTTTCTTCGGGGCGCAGTGATTGGCCGCACATGGTGCAGCAGCTGGCCAGGGTTCAGATTCCGACAGTGGTTTGCTTGCTCCTACACCTGGCTCTTTGCTCTCGCAATACCCACGCCTTGCCCCGGGTCCTCTCTTCTACTATTCCTCCGGAGATAACGCACTTTGGTTTGGTTTGGATTGTTTGGTAATTACAGTGGTGGCTCGTTATCTTTTAAAATATAATTTGATGCTTATTTTTTGTTTTCGTGAAAGATATTGTGCTCATAATTATGTTGAAGCTTAATTGGAGTGGCTGCCGCCTCGGGCGGTCACATTTAAGGGGCGCCGAAATTTCAAACCTATTTTTTTGAATTTCCTTCATAAATCCGTTTTGTATATGAATGGGAACTAATCATTGTGATGTAAAACAGCGATCGTTTAAGAAAGAGTCGAGGAGAAAGATATCCTGCTTTTAATAATTCTGTGAACGTACAAATAGAAACCGGAACAGTGAGCCATGCCATAAATGTATTTTCCGCTTGGATTCATTCCGGATATAACGAGCAAAATATTTTGGACACTTCTTGCGTGATTAGGAAATATTTAGCATTAAGCATATTTACTTACAAATATATGTATGGAACTATAATTCAAGTGAAGAACAAGTTTTTGAAATTTTTCTGGGTTGAATGTATCTTCTTCTTCTTAGGGTGCTTTATCTCTTACGAGACGTAGCGATCTTCTCTCCTATGCCTGTGTTGCGCGTTTAGAGTGCCACAGACATAGAGGACCTACAGCTTAACGTGGGCTATGAACCACGGGAAGTGTAAACACTTCTACTCCAGGGAAGATTTACTAGGCAGAATACCTCGCTGGTTTGCCATTGCCTTGCGAGGGAGAACGGCCGTTAAAAATCCGATGTTCCGGTACTGGGAATTGAATCCAGGACCCTCAGCGTAGAAGTCTAACGCGCTAACCTCTAGCCTACGGCCGCCCCGTTGAATGTATAGGCTATGTGAATTGTCGTACTCTAGGTAACGATGTTTCGTGGATATTCCGTTTATCGGTTTATAATGAACAATATTTTATTGTTCCTAGCTGGATTGTATGTATCATAAAACAATATTTTTAAAAAGATAAAAGAATTGAAAAAATTAGAACTGATGTTTCAAATCTAACTAAATAACGAAAAACGATATTTGCACAAGATTAAAAAGAAATTCCTTACTGTTTAAGCAAAATATTTTAAAAAAATTTTAATGTTTCAAAAACTTCTTAATGTACATGAAATAAATTTATGGCTGATTATTTACGTTTGTTTATTTTGTATGGAATCGAAACTATTATTTTTTGGTAGTGTACAAGAAAAATTTTATCAACTGCAAATACATTTCGAATTTTGATATTTTCAGAGAGCCATAATAGGTGAACTTTGTACAGTGAGATCTTGAAAAGATTTTCATGCAGTTTTCACAAACGTAAGTAAAGCAGACGAAAAGGCTTAAATTTCCCAGAAAATGTATTATTTACTTATTATCTATCATAATATGATTACAAAAATAGGTATAATATATAATATGAATTTCAAAGTATTAAAGTTTTGATACAAATTCGCAGATTAGATCTATCGGCCTCATGTATCCATATATTAATTCCGAATTCTTATCTCTGTCTCAACTTTCTTGTTTCTCCATTTCAAATTTTGTATTTGGATGCCCCTCACATAAAGTGCCAATTCGTATGTAATTCTATGTAATAGATTTAAATGTAAAAAAATCAATTAATGGCGTTTGGATAATCCATACATTCTTGTAAATAGGAGGGAAAATGGTGGGCTGCAAAAATACTAAAACCTCTAAGAACTCTGTGTAAATTTTCTAATGACAATAAAATCAAAATAGTCTGTTAGAGATTGTGTTATGGTAGTTTCTAAAATTTAGCCAAAAATGCATAACAAATTCATGTCAACTCTAAACGATGTTATAAATCTTAATAGTAAAGTATATAGATAGTAAAAATGAAATGTTAAGAGTTATAAAAATATTAGATTAGTTTAAATTGTAATTGATGCAATACCACCTTTTCCAAGTTACTCATCACATCATATAATATTCACTCGCTTTCACTGTAACTAACACTTTTAAGTCTCCCATACTAGCCGTTACATTTATAGAAATCTGCCAACGTTTAATGTTTGAAATATGGGTTAGATTAAGAGACGCGTTTTGGATTTTATTACATAATTAGGAAATTTATGTCAATAAGACAGCGAAAAAGTATGCTACAAACCTTCTCTGGTATTTCCGTCGTTCGGTTTCGTGCTTCTGCATTAGCGATGAGGAGAAACACGTGCCAAAGAAGAGTGCCGCAATACAGCAGTAGAACGAAGAAGCTGTTAATGAAGACAGCAAGATTGCTAACTTATAAAAACTTATAAAAAATAGGGGCGTGCTAGCTTGTATAAAAAAGTGTGTTGCTATAAGAAATTTTGAGGAGTTAATTATTATAAGTTAAATATGTTAAAAGTTTAGCAGTGTTTAAATACATCTGAAACTATCGTTTCTATTGATATTAAAGCATTGATGGAAACTTAAAATCCCGAGGTTGTAGTTGTAGAAGCGTGAAAATGGCAGTTCTTGCACCGTTGGCTTGAAATACCTATATTCCCGATACCATTAAACACATTAACATCGTGTATAATAATATATAAATGCTGATTTACGTGATGTAGTTGCAATTAAACGCGACGTATTCCCGAGTTTGTTCGTAAGAGAT
Organism: Limonius californicus; assembly: GCA_014611495.1. Taxonomy (NCBI): domain Eukaryota; kingdom Metazoa; phylum Arthropoda; class Insecta; order Coleoptera; family Elateridae; genus Limonius; species Limonius californicus. The sequence continues at coordinate 5,636 of JABXWE010005945.1, read as the reverse complement.
ATCTCGAAAGCATGAAAGTAATTTCACGCTCGAGGTGCGCCACTGAACGCCACGAAAAAAAGAGCAGGTGATAGGAGAGCGGAATGAATTATTTATTAATATTTGACATCATTTGTCCAGCAATCACAAACGGCCTTATCGGCAATCATATCAGCGTTTCAAACGACCTGATATTCATATTAATTTGATATTTATTTCTCGGCGATCCTTACGTAACGAGCCCCGGGGCTTTTCGTTGTTTTTTCTTCGTTCCCGACAAAAGACGCGAGGAAGTCGCGTTCATGAATACCAAATTAGCTCTTTAAATACAAAGGACAACTTTTAATCCGTTTGTTTCTTATACTTTCTTAATAATGAAATAATGTTATATTCATCCAGGGGTTTACTCGTTCTCTCCCCCAAGTGGTACGTCGCAGTACATTATTCGGCGATTCGGTGCAGTTTTCGAGTTGCCTCAGGTATATCTTTTGTAATTTGAGTGCCCATTGTTGCTCATTGTTGGGAAGCCGTGCATTATCGAGCTATGTTAGGGACCCATTCGTGTTTAATTCTCTTGTGAATGTGTGAACTGAATCTGAAAGATGCGGGGTTTTTGAGCTTTGGAATGTTGTTTTGATGATTATTGAATTGGATACAGTTTTAAAATATTCAGTTTCCGACATTACCTTTCGTTTATTTGTGCTTATCGATTTAAACATGGATGGATTTCAAACAGAAACAAGTATTCTTTGTTTTTGTGCTGTTCTAAAACCTTTTTTTGTCCCACTGATTATTTTTTTCCGTGCTTATGAATGAAATCTTTTTGATTAATGGAATGTTCATTTTTCTCAACTTTCACTATGTTTCAGGAAACGTTTTATTGTTGTTGTTGTAGCCTTGTCCAATTCATTTCATGTTACTGTTTGCTAATTAACTTCGCGCATGTATCATGGTTAAAATTGTGTCGACCGTATATAGGTTTGCTTCTATACTTTTTGCCAGGAAATCCTTGTTTCCGTATTTAGAAAATTATAAAATCACGCTTCGCCCTATTATGGTGCATAAATGTTTTGTAATTAATTTTGAAATGCAACAGTAGTAAAAGCATTTGATTTTTTCAGGGCTTTTGGGTGGTCTGTGTCTCATAAAAACTGTGTTATTCACAGGAAAGTTCAAAATGTTTACAACCTAATTAGGATAAGCAAACAACGGCGTGATATATTATTTTGTATTATTCAACACGATGTCCATTAACACTTATATCAAATACTTTAATATATTAATACAGGAAACTCATATACGTTTAGCATGATGAAATGCGAGACATTGATAGTGGCGTCATCTAAGCAGTTCGGTGGGCAAGTTTCAGTAAATTTGGATAATAAATTTACAGATTACTGTTTTAAATTCATTTTAATAGTTAAAAACCTAACCCTACAAAATGTTATAAACTTATTAAACTTACAAAGTAAAGTAAAATATCATAATTATCAAATATTATTAATTAAATAAGGATTTTTCTATAAGAAAGTAAATGGCATTTGCTTTAAATGTGCGACAAATGTTTTCAACAGCTGCCAAATACAAATCTTAGTGGCCCACCAAGCCGCACGGATCGCTGCAGTCAGTGTCACGAGTTTTTCGGCCAAGTTTCCTGTATTAATATATTAAAGTATTTGCTTGTATTAAACATTATTTTGTTATTCCATGGCCAACCGTTACGTAATTACTTTTTGAACTCACGGTACAACCTTCCGACGTATGTAGTTTGTTGGCAGTTAGCAATTGTTTTAACGAAAACCTGAAGATTCGTTGCTTTTTTGTTTAATTTGGTTCTTGTTCTAAAAAGCGCGGTAAAACATACAAATATTTTTAGTTTAAAATGTCAGTAAATAACTCAACCTTTATAAAATCCTATAGTCATTAATACATTAAAAAAAATTACATCTTATTACCAACTTCTCTGTTTTCTTCTATTAGGTTTTTAATAATTTCTAAATATTTTTAAAACTAAAAGCGCAAGTCATATGAAACCGCGTATAGGTTTTGAACGACAAGCTCGAAAATGTAAAAATATACAGGGATTTCCATTAAAAAATTAAATATTAGAAATTGAATTTTATTGAATGTGGTTGTAAATTAGAAACATCCTCTATAAGATACTTAAATTTTAAACAATAGGTACGGCAGCTATCTGAAAATGCGTTAGTGTATATACTGCAAAATAATTTGGAAAAATTGGATGCCGTTTTTTAGATACTAACTGTTAAAGACAGACCCTCATTTTTTCAAAATTTAAAATAAAGTTAATTATTACCGAAAAAATTAGTGATAAATACCTAAAACCTGTTGTCGTTGTAAAGATGAATATAGAAGAACTCCAAAAATGTAGTAATATATAGGATTTTCTATTTAAAATAAAGAAAGTGTCCAATGTCCCACTAAAACAAAGCACCCTGTATAGTCTACAATAATTTTTAGTTATGCACAGTAATAAAACAAACAACGTTTGTGTATAAAGTTTACTCCAAGCTGCTATAATAAAGACATTGGGTAACAAAATCGCACTATTATGTCACCCTGCATAATGAAAATAGTTGATATCTGTTTATTTATAGAATTTTTTTGATTTTTCGGAAAACGTATGTTCTATATCTTTTGTCTCTTCCTTAATATTGGGAGGAAGGCAAGTTTTATTTTCTTTCATATTTCAATTATGTAATAATCATCTAAGGTCCCGGGTTGCGCACATTCGTCGCCCGTTCACGTACGATCAGCAGAGTTAAGACGGCGTTGGCTCCGGTCAGTACTTGGATGGGTGACCCGAAGGTTGCGTTAACGCGGCGCCTCTCTCACACAAGGATTGATCACTATGAGAGAGTATAATATCAACAACCCGCCCTTATGGGGGAGGCCCTTGCCCAACAATGGGATGTTGCGGGCTAATAAAAAAAAAAAATCATCTAATTAATCTAATTCTATTTCTCTTACAAAAAAATATCAGTTGATTTGCTTCCAAAAATGACAGTTTCTTAGGCTATCTAATTTCCTCGGGTATTAAAAACCAAGCATTTATATCAAACTCTTTTATTTTATAATCGATATAAATTATAGAAATGATGAAATAATAGGAATAAATGTGCTAGTAGTGAAAAATAATATATGCATAAACCGCGATATACAGGGTGTGTCAGAAATAGATACAAATATTTAAACCAGTAATACACTGATGGACAAAATTAGCGCACCACCTATAAATTTTTGAATATATAAATTTCTTATTGTGGAGGCTTATAAATCACACATTTTCTGAAACAATGAAACAATTTGTACTCTTTTTAGTCATGTCAATGCAAGTTAAGACTTATTTTGCGCTAATCTGCAATATTGCATTGTTATTGTCTGCAAGTGTAATAGCGTTGTGGGTTTGATTTTCCTGTGTTTTCTCAACTTGTGGTCAGATATTCATTTTGTTCGAATTGTGTACACATTGAAATGCGTCCAGGAAGAAATGTAAGTGAGCATAATGCTGTAAAAATTGTCACCTTGATGGAAGAAGGGTATAGCCAACATGAAGTTACACGGAAGCTTGCTGTTCATCATACGACTATTGGTCAATGTGTGCAGCGATTTAGGGCAACAGGTTCACATGCTAGGAGACCAGGGCAAGGTCCACAAACCAAATCGACGATCGTTCTATACGCCAACAAGCATTAAGAAATCGGTTCCCCACCGAAACGAGATAAGAAATCGACTTCAAGATGATCGAAATGTCGCGATTTCTTCCAAAACAGTAAGAAGAAGGCGCCAGGAATCTGGATTGAGTGCAAGACACCCCGCAACGGACCCTCTCTTAACCATAGCCCACAAGCAAGCTAGGCTTCAGTTTGCTCGGGAACATGTGGATTGGGATTTGGATGACTGGATGAGAGTCTTGTTTACTGATGAAGTCAGAATAGGCTTAAAATCTTCCGATGGACGCACTTTTATCTGGAGAAGACCAGGAGAAAGATACAGCCAAGCATGTATGGTTCCCCAAGTGCCTTTCCGTGGGGGGTCAATAATGTTTTGGGGTGGCATTTCTTTCGAGGCTCGTACGGATCTTGTAGTGATCCGAGGAAGAACATTAAACGCTCCGAGGTACATCCAGGAGATTCTGGTAGAACACGTCGCACCTCTTGCACCTTAATAGGCGACAATTTTTTGCTTATGGACGATAATGCCAGACCGCACCGAGCCCAGATCGTTAACGAATATCTGAACGAAGTCGGCAATCAACGTTTAGAGTGGCTAGCGCGTAGTCCTGACTTGAAGGTGCTAGAACATGTTTGGGATCACCTTAAACGACGCATTCGACATCGAAATCCTGCTCCTGAAAACTTGGCTGAGCTAGAAAACGCGGCTCTTGAAGAATGGCATAACATTCCCCAAGATTTCATAACAAATCTTTTCCATAGCATCCAAAGACGTTTGAAGGAAGTTATTCGAGCTAGAGGCGGCAATACATGATATTGAAACTGAAACTCCTGTTTATTTTCAATTGTTTTCATTCCTAAGCTTTCACTGAATATTTCAATAAAATCTTCTTCTTCTTCTTCTTTGCTCAGACGTTTATCCATTTCTGGATCTAGTCCTCCCCTAGACTTTTCCATGGATTATTTTTTTAACTTCTGTTTCATAACAAAATTTTTCGAAATCATTGATAAACAGTTCTTTGTAGTCTTCTTTCAATAAATTAAATTAATTTTGATAAGTATTCTAAGATTGAAACAATTAATTCAAAATGCATTAAGTGGTGCGCTAATTTTGTCCATCAGTGTAGATTGGCTCAAGTAGAATTCAACGGTACTATTCATTTTTCAAAAATCATTAAGCTTATTTTTTTAAATTAAAAAATAAAATGAAATTTTGTTTGAGAACTGCTGATACATCGAAAATGCATTTAAGCTGTAGAAGGTTATTGCCTAATTGTAAAGTAAATCCAAAGTGGCAAACACGTAAAAACTTGTCTGGCTTGTGATAACAACAACAGACTGAATAGAAATTACTGACCTACCTAATAGTATTGGTTTGTAGCAGGTGATAAGAAATTGTTTGCACTTCTATCTTACTCTCCTTTGCATAACATGTCTTTGAACTCAAATTTTTGTTATTATCCTGCGGTACGCAAACAATTTTGGGCCAAATTTTCAATTATAATTTTTCCTCTCTTAAGGTTCCCATTGCCAAAGAAATGTTTCTTCTAGTTTGTACAGGGTTCCCCATATTAGACCACCCACTTTGATATTCGATTCAAAACTAAGCAAAGTCCCTGTTTATTTTTTTCTTTGGTAGGTTAAAAAATGTGGTCTTTGGGATTACATTTTATCTAGTAGGCGTCTGTCTAGTAGCAGTTAATCAATTGTTACTGTCGTAAATCCGTGACAGTGTCACAAATGATAATTTCTCCAACGGAGATATAGAATTTTTTGATAAATTATGATTATTCAGTGGAACAATGTGTGTTTTGCGTGGAGATCTTCATTAGAACTGATTCAGTAGAAGAAGTTCGGCGAGCATTTCGACGGCAGTTTGGTAACAGTAATAGGGGTAATGCGCCTATGCGCAAAACAAATTATGGTGTGGGTTCGTCGGTGGCGTAAAAATAGTTCTGTGCA
>JABXWE010005942.1:0-14173 GCA_014611495.1 Limonius californicus | reverse complement strand
TACGGTCGCCTACACAGTCGAAAAATGACAGATTTACTGACGTTTGAAGAAAAAATAAATTTAGAAATAGGATGACGGACGAATCAAGCTCTGCATGCGTACTTTTAAAAATAACAAAGTATAATCCAGATATAAAATCCTTAAGGCGAGTTGCTACCGAGCTCTCTCTTGAAAACTGAGAATTCAAAGCAGCTGTCAAGTTTGGGCCAAGGCTACAGTCAAACCATAATCTCATTAGGATTTTCCCTCCGCTAATAGTTTATGACTCCTTTTATTACTCAGGTAGGTAAATAGGACAACTCCTGGGTGCACTTACAAATAATTCTTTGGCATTTCAATGTTTCCAAATTCTGTGCTCTGCAATATTTGAGATAAGTAATAAGGGTTTAGTTTACAAGCGGCTAATAATAAACATGTCAAATTTAAACAACGTTAAAATTTAATTATTAAATTAATCCTATAATTTTTGTTTCTAAAAGTATCCACGTTCACTCCCAGCTGCATGTATACATGCAAATAATAATATAATAAAGATATTAAATTAGAAAACAAAAAATAAGCATAATAGTATAATTAGTCAATTGGAAGGTACACCGCGTGATCCAAAAAATAAATAATTTGCCACAACTTCTTATTTATTGAACATTATTATAGTTTAGGCACATACTGTTTAACAGATCAAAAAAAAACAGAAAGAGATATTAAGTATGTATGTATTAATTAAAAAAATACACACACACCCTAACTTTACAAATGATCGCACGGTATCAAAATACTCCCAAATTTATTTTAATTTTATGTCTCTGAGGGGCATATTTCTAGCAGCCCTGACATCAATAATTTCTGGTAGCAAACATTTCTTGTAAAAATTTGTCAACTTTTTTCATTTCCATAGTTGCCCAAAATTCTGGATCCCTTTTTATTTTTTCTACTTTTAATTTATTTTTTCCTGTCCATACACACAAGAGACACATTTCTTTGTCTGCTATTTCCAACTGACCCTGAATTTGGAAATACCAGTCATGATTTTTATTAACTTCTAACAGGTCACCTTTTCGTCTCCAAAAAGTTATAACCTTTTTTGCAATACCTTCATCTGGACTATATTTTTGTTTAAATGCCGTATATGGGCATTTTATTTCTACTAGACAATTATCTTCTTCTATTATTCCATCTGGTGAAGCCCCTAGAAAGAATGTTCTGTTGTGTATAAAAAGGCCACTGGCGACGATCTTTTTATTAATTTTAGCTTCCAGTTCGATTTTTGCGTCAATTTCATGGAGTTTTCCATGGTTCAGTGATGGAACTTTTGATAAAATATAGGATCTGTACAGTATCGATTTGACAGTTCCTGCAGTGTTTGTTGTTTTTCTTAGTTTGCAGACTTTTCCAAAACTTGAAGCGGTTAGTAATTTCCGTCGTTGTTCCATCCACTCTCCATCTTGGCATTGGTTTACGGTTCGTCTTTCCAAGTCATGTATTTCGGCCTCAGTTTTCTTTAATTTTGTTAAAAATTCTCTTTCCTACAGAGTTTATTTCTCTTGCATGATAAACTTCTTCTTGAGCAGCCTTTGTCATTACATCGTTTGCATTATTTTGCCAACGATTGGCAACAAGTTGGTGATATTTTTGATAAGTTTTTGATGTCATGCAGGGAATATCCATACATGCCAGAAATTTATGTTGACTTCTGGTAGCTGGTCCATCGAATTGAAAGAGAATGTTTTATTGCACATGGTACATAAAAAATTTTTTTTGAAGCTAACCCATTCCTAACTTCATTGATTAAAATAAGATTATCGAAGGTACAGTGTAATATTTTGTCGTGATTGCATATTTCTTTTAGTTGCTTTAGCAAATAAAGAATGTTTATAATTCTGTTTCCTTCAATTGTACGTGCTGAAAGAAAAGTAGATTTTTAATTTATTTACTTTGATGGCATTTTCAGCCTAAACATACCTTCTTTAGACGTAGTCAATGTTTTATTATCGTTTGGATTTCATTCTTCGCCAGAAGAAGAAGGATGGGCACTGTCAATTTCTGTAGAAGTATTTTCTGTCACCTCTATATCCTCCACATCATCGATTTCAGAAGTATTGTCAGGACGACTTTCAGGATGTGTACTCCTGCTTGTAGTTTCAGAAAGCTGTAATAATATTAGATTAAATCTTATAACAAAAAATATATAAAAATAAAAAAGTTGAGAATAAATTAAAAGTTAAAAATTTAGATATTATGTATGTATATAGGTGTACTTATTTATTCTTACTTGCTGTTTTCTCCAATTAATTAAACTTGCAACATTTGCTTTCATGCATTTCCTGCGTGTCACCCTCCTAATTATTTTCCCATTAGATTTGGCCATATCTATTTTCTTGAAAAAGGAAAATATGCAATTATAGTATTTCCACATTAGTTATTTACTTACCCATAAACTAAAAACAATTTGTAGTCGTAATTTCTCGAAAACTATACACAAACAATAGTTCAACGATACACTAACACTAAGCTAACTAAAACTATAAGCACTATAAATACTAATGACAATTAAAACACGTGGTTTAATAATAAAAGTCGGAGAAAGCACACAATTCAGATCACAATTGGATAGGTACGCACGGCATAAAAATCTCAGAGCAAATGAATCTAATTGTAAGAGCAAAACCAACCAGTTATTCTGAAATTTCACCGAAAATTACAATGTCATCTGTGCTAAGGATTAGGAAGAAACGGTAACTGGTTGTGTGAATGGCATGGGCCAGGCAGATCATAAAGCAATTTGCAGGGTTCACCCTCACAATGGTCAGCGGTTTACTCGTTACAGGGATTGTAAATCAACTGCTGCAGAGTTATTTTTGCATTGCAATTTTTCTGCCACTATATTATTGTGTTGATAAGAAAAAAGTAAGACAAAATTACAGTAATCGAAAGAAAATATGAAATCTACATTTCCTATGAATTCTAAAATCGCTAAGCCTATGGTGTCTATTTAACCGTAAACACCCTATTTTTCGTAAACTTCTTTATTTTTTTTTAAGTTAATAACAATATTACTAAAATTTTCGCTCGTAGATATTGTTCAGCAAAATTTTCTCTTTCATGTAAGACTAATTTCTCACATATTTCTCAAATAGCTTTGTAGTAATGTTGGCAGAGAATTGCATTGAAAGCCCCATAAGAGCAGTAGGTAGCAACTCGCCTTAACATCTCATATGCAGCAACAAAACTCACATTAAAACCAAATGTTTATGTCTATTTGCAAAATATTTCAATTACTCTTAATAAATTATGACAGATGTAATTTTTAAAATCATACCATATTAATAAAATTGTTTAATAAAATGTTTCTTTCTTTGTTTATTGAATTATAATAATTTTTACTCGAGAGTGAAAGGAAAAGAAAAAATATAAAATAAAAAAGTAAAAAAATGAGAAAAATACAAGAATTATAATATCTGTTAAACAATTTTAGTGTGGCACGTTAGTTATCTCATAAAGATTATATATAAGTTTGTGGCACGGACAATGAAAAAGGTTCGCCATCCCAGCTCTAGGCAATAAATTTCCACCATGCCGGTACACCTAGCTCGAGTCTCGACACGCCGAAAATCAAGTGTTCCCACAGCGGTCTACCAACTTGCGACAGCGATGTCTAGACATCAAATGTCCGATCTAGCGACACAGCTCTAGATGGTGTACATACGACGACACTCGATCTATAGACTTTATCTAGACACTAAAGTGTCTCCGTGTGTACGTAGCATAAAGATTAGTTTAAATGTACTTATTTTGATTATAATTTTAGCAATTTTCTCTAATATACCATTGAAATATGAAATTGGAATATAATATTCTCAGAATTGGTTTTTGGGTACATTTTTTGAAAGGCTAATTTATAATCTCTCTCTTTAATTAATATGTCAGTGTACGAGTAATATACTTATTTTTTAATATACAGGGTATCAATTTAAAAACGTATAGGGTATCTCTGGAAGTAGAAGAGATACTCAACTTTTCTAAAAAACGTTTGTACAACATGGAGAGGGAATCATAATGAAATGTAACGTAACCTCCCTTCCCCATCTAACTTCTTAGGCTTTAGGTACACTAAAAAAAATTACAAATGCTAACACTCATTTTGTGACACCTCACTGAAAAGCTCTTAGAAAATGCTATTCAGTAGTAGCAACATTTTTTCCCTTCCTAACTGGTTTCGGGAAACATTAAAAAGTAAAACTCTGAACCAATTATTATAATTAAAATTTTAAAATATTAGATAAAATGGTCAAAATTATTCTCTAGGCAATAGTAAAGTCTACTCTTAAATTCTCTCCGGACAATTTAGAAGGTTTTTCGCGGTATAGTTCAGAACTCCTGAACAATTCGTTTTCGCAGTTGTGTTATGGACCGGGACCGAGTTTTGTAGACAACAAATATTAAGTGATCCCATAAAAAGAAGTGTAATGGGGTAGAATCTGGAGATCTTGGTGGCCATTCTATTGGTACTCTCTCATTCATTTCCAGCAAGATGAGGCACTTTCTCACTATGCATCCCTGTAAGGGTTTGGCTAGACAAAAATTATCAGGACAATGGATTGGTAGAAGGGATCAACAGAATGCCCCCAAGATCTCCAGATTTGACCCATTACACTTTACTATTGCCTAGAGAATAATGGAAGTCATTTTGAATATTTAATCTAATATTTTTAAATTTTAATTACAATAATTGGTTCAGAACCTTCTGAGTTTTATTTTTTATTTTTTCCGAAACGAGTAGGGGGAAAGGTTGCTCCTCCCGAATAGAATTTTCTAAGAGCTTTTCAATGAGATATCACAAAGTGGGTGTTACCATTTAAAATTTCTGTTTGGGTACCTAGAGCCTTAGAGGTTGAATGAAGAAGGTTACCTTATGAGTCACTATTCTCCGTCCAAGTTGTAGAAACAGTTTCTAGAAAGTTTCAATACCTCTTTTACTTCCAGAGATATAACCCATTGTTCGTTTTTAAATTGACACCTGTATAATGTTTACATAGACGTTCTAAAATTCCAAGATGTAAATTGATTCACATCAAGTTCTTAATTGCCTAGAGATTTTCTTAATTGCTGTAATGCCTGTAAAGCATTTTCGGTTGAAATAATTCTATCAATATATCTCCAAAGTAAGACTCATTTTATTGTGTATAAGTTCCTACTATGTTATAGGTACAGATCTTGGTTAAAGAACGTTGGCAGAAGAATGTTATCACTTCGGTAAATATTTAAGCAACATTCAACACCTTATTTTATAAACAATTTTTTTGCAAGCAAAAAGGATAATAAGTAATTGTACTAATTGATAGGCAAATAAGTCTGCCACAGGAAGTGGTCATTTGGAACAGCTATTTAATAACATGTTAATCATTTAAGTGTCATAATTTTACTAGTTTAGTTTTTACTTTACTATACTATTGATATAAAAAATAATAATTATTTAAAAAACAAATTTTGGAGTTTTAACGAAACTACGTATTTTGAACTTCTACGATCTCAAAAAGAATTTTAACGTATGCGTGATGTTGGTTTGTATGTAACTACATTAATGTGTGAATGTGTATATGTATAAGACCACTTTAGGGTCCGATTCGTATGAAAATTTTAAAATAAGAATTTCTAATCTGAAGGAAAATTTAGAGATGTTTATTTTACAATTTTGTATTGTTCTAGTGCATTTTTCCATATTTCAGCTTTCGCATTCAAACCGCTACGACTGCTTACTTAAAAACCAATACTTAAATACACATTAGTTGTATGTTATTTTAAATTTTCCAAAAAATAAGTAACTGGAACGGGTTACCATAGAAGCATAAAAATGTAGAGAGAATATACAATGCGGTCGTAAAATGTCCTCCCCCCTACTAACTTTTGAACGACTTCATATTTCTTTGTCGAGTGACACCTCATTTGAAAGGTCTTTTTGAGTAGAGTATATTTCTAAATTTTGGGAAAATTTTATAGATTCAAAAACAAATGACAAACTTCCGAATTATCTGTTTCTGATATTAAGCAACACGCTAAAAAAATGTAGGAGGCGAGACAACAGAAGTAAAACAAGTGAAATAATATTAGTCTCTCTGTTCTGTCACTTTAATTCAGTGATTCTGTTTGCTCACGTTTGAATATTGAGTGTTAAAACCGCTGATACTAACAATAATTATGGCGAATGTTCGAACTTTGTAGTTTTTATCTTTGTTGAAGCCAATCGAAACTTTCACGAAGCCGAAAGAATATTTAATGAACGTTTTCCCGACCGTCCTATTTCGAGGACGTATTTGAGAGAACTTGTGCAAAAATGTATTAACACTGGAAGTGTGAAAAACAGGAAAAACCCTGGACGACCCGCAATTTCAGAAGACAAACAAATTCAGATAGTCGATGAAATGGTAGTACATTCTCAGCAATCAACTTCACATGTAGCTGCGATATGTGATGTACCGGTATCGGATTTGCCATCCAACAGGCTTTGGAAAACTGGGGGAATGTGTGGTACCATTGAAATTTGTCAATTAATTAAGTTGGGTTTATGCTAGTTTTTCTTGATGGATGTTATGTTTTTTGAAAGCAGACAATGTTGCCAGTGGAGCTTGTTTGTTTAACGTCCGCCTATTGCTGCTCAATATTGGTTTATAATACTTAGATATAATAATGATTTCATTATAAATTAAATAATAACTATAATTTAAATGTTGTCGTAACACATACCAAATACATATTGCTGCTCTTTTTACACGAGAATTCTGAACTCAAATCGTATGTATACAGAGCATATTCCACGCCATTCTTTGTTGTCCTATATTTAGATCTTGCAGCAAATTAAGAAGAATTAACGTCCATGCCGCTCATGTTTCAAATTGATATTATGGTAGTCCAGTGGTTGACTCTTTGCCTCTGGTGCTAGGAGACCCAAGTTCGTATTCCACTGAGGTCCGTGTTTTTCTCGGCGAGATAAAAACTGTAAAACACTCATTCACAATTTAGATGCCAAAAGAATATCCCCCACCCTATTCCACCTTCATGCTATCACTAGAAGTATCTGAATCATCGGCACCCTCCGATTCTGAATCAGATTCCCCAATTGAAATAATGAAAGGAGGAATATTTTCAAACGATAGATTTCCCATATGTTTTGTTCAGTCTTCCGAAATAAGTTTTTCACAATACTCACAGAAATTTTGCCACATGTCGGGGGTACATTTTGAAAGAGCCTCACGCCATAAATTTGCAACCTTGTCTTTCGATTTTGGCTGCCAATTTATGTGCTTATTGTAATAGGTCTTACAAAACCCCCACGCCATTTCAATTGGGTTGTATTGACAATGGTATGGAGGCAATCGAAGAACCTCATAGTTGTGCTTTTTCAAAATTTCGTTAGTTACGTATCTTTTATTTCCGTCTGCTGTAAAAGGTTTAATTAACTCCCAAAGTTTTTTTTTAGTAATTTTGCCCTGAATTTCGACATTGTGGTGGTTAACCAACCATTCCTGCAATACACCTTTTTTGCAAGAAAATGTGGACCTTGGAACTTGTCCAAAGCAGGAATCAGCTGATTAACCAACCAATTTTGAAAAATTTCCCCATTCATAGTTTTATGATAGTCCCTGTCGTTGTTCTTTGAGTCTAGTAACATGTCGCACCCTTCCAAAAAGCCTAAATTACAACCCGCATTCAAAATCGTGAACCTCTTCCCCTCACTTTTAGTTTTGGCTCGATTACTACTTTTAAGATCAGTTTCATGTACCCATTGACGACTCGCGGATCCATTTTGGTATATCCACGTTTCGTCTAGGTAGGTACACGAATGTCACATTTTCACTAGAATTTTGATATTGGAGAAATTGTCTCAAAAATTTAATTTTGGATGCAACGACGTGTTATTGTTCACATAAAATTTTGCGTCTATTCACCATTTTGTTTGTAACCCATTGATTTAACAACTTTGACTAAAGTAGTCCCCCCTTGTATTCCAAATTTTCGCGAGAGTCAGCCAAGAGTTTGTCGAGAGTAAAATGTTCATTCTTCAGATGATACTGTCAAATTTGTCCTTGCAAATCTTTTCTAAACGTGTAATTTAAGAAAACGTCTGTCTTAGTGCGTATACTACAAATGGAAGATTTCAAAACGTCCTGTCCTTGTGATAAAATGTCCCTTATAGAACGCTCAGACACTTAAAATTATAAGTAATTTGCAATTGCATATTTAAGAAATAATACATGCTTACCCCAAATATATCAATTAATCGATTTAAAATCGTAAATCGTGTGAAGTCTGGCCTATCTCTTTTATAATGGTTGAAAGCTTTCACAATTTGCAGTTTAGTAAAGTAGGGGACTCTTAGAGCTAGCAACAGGGCAATTTCATTTTGACATGTTAGAAATCAATCAAATAATATTTCAGAAATGCAACTTAAGAAAAAAAAACAGCCTGCTGATGGATGGCAAATCAATCGTGAATAGTGTATACACTGCGAAAATATTTTTGGCAACAACATACTGTGTCTGTCATTGACTATATGCAAGATGCATGGGAACCAAACTCCACCCTTTGTATAGTGTTGTCGCCTGAGTTGATACAGGCGTAAGGTAATGTTGGGCGCTAGATGGCAGCACTGACGTTCGAGTACTTTCAAAAACGTCAAGTTTGTCTTACATATGTCAAATTATTATGAATTTTGGTTAAAATGTAGCAAAAACGGTGTGGTGTGTTCGAGTGCATTTATCTTACGGTATTTTCAGTACGTCAAAACTGCGAATAAAATAAAATATACTGCAGAATTGTAGTAAAATCAGCTACTGTTACGACGTTTCTAGAAACGCATACTGAAATGGCCTTTTTCCTTGTATTAACATCATTTTTCTTAAATTTGTAAAATTAAGTTAGTTCTGCACGTTATTATTATTGTTTCTGCGTGACCCATAAGAACAAATAAATGTAAATACATATAGGATAAAATAAATATAAATGTAAGGTTTGGACATGCAACAGTTCTATCGAATATTTGTTGTACATAGTTGCGTTTTGTAATTGTTGGAACCAAAACTAGAAATCTAAAAACTTCATTCCAGACCATGACCTCTGTAGCATTTTGGGGCAAATTTAATGTAATATTCTATGTCTGAAAGGGATAACAATGGTTTTTCAATTTCCATCAATGCCATTCAACAGCTAAATGTAGTAAATTTACAGGTTTATTATATAAACACATAAACCACAAAAGAAATATCTTCAGCGAGTACTCAATGCTTCGAAGATCAATTTGCAGATTGTTTCCAATACTAAATTCGCAGTAAAAGCAATGATGGACTTTGTACTTCTGAAAAAACGCTGCTACATAAAAAGGCAAACACAAATGATTTAATTGAAACCTTGGCATACATGTATGCGGAAAATTGCGAATTAGATGTTTTAAAATAGCCAAGAATGAAGATCACAGGCACAGAGTTTTTGTTAAAACGACGATAACGTTAAAGGGGGTTAATTCTTATCCGCACAAAGCAAAGCGGGGAAACGACACTGTTTCGTCACAATATTGTTGATTTCTGCTTGTATTCAATCTGACTGGTCGATTCTTTAGAACGATAAGAATGTAAAGGACAGGATTTTAATTAAATTATAGGATCTATTACCAACCCTCGAACTCTAACACATAACTTGTGACCACCACAAAGTTCTCAAGGCGACTGTTTTGTTTTTAAGAAGTCTCAAACAGCCAGCCGTCTAGTTCTCAAAACTAACCGAAATACGCACTACTCAAAGGCATGATTCCAGAAAATTTGTAGACCATATACATTTCAGTAATAACATTACACTATAACGAAAAGTGGCGCGCGATACTTTGTTTAGGAATTAAAATAAAGACATGAACTTAACAATTATTGAATTTGAAAGGAAATCAGACGAATGTCAGAAGATATAAGTTAGAAATCACAACATCTAAAACTTCTAGATGTTAATGTCATGAACATCTTCCTCAGTAGTGATTTTGATCTGGCTGACAGTCTCTTCATGAAAAATGTTCATAAATAAGGCTCAGTTTGCTTTTCAGTCTGTCGCGAAAGCTATTTTTGTAGAGTTTTGTGCAGTTTTAAAATTTCGTTATAAAAAGCCAGGTTGACAGTACAGATAACTTCAGTGATTTCGATCATTTGAATGACTTTACAACCTGAATACATATTAGCAGTTATGGTTACAGATTAACTGTTATATTTATATTCCTAAAGGTTTCATCTTTGCACTAATATCCTGGTTTTGCCAATTTTTTAAATGTATTCAGGTGCCTTGCAATAAGAGTCCCTTTTTGAATATTTAGTATTCTTAAACTAAAAATTAAGTGTTGAGGATGTAAAAACTAACAAAAAATAGTTTATAAGGAAATAAATATTAGGATACACAAAAACTAGGCAAGTATTGGAGGCACCTTCAAAATGTTTAATGCATTTAAAAATTTTTTGAACAAACAAGTGATCATGATAGATGAAGTTGTTTCCACCTGTTACATGAGAAACTATGGTAAAATTATTTCATTATCAAATCCTTTTGGTAATAAACATAAAATTAAAATCTTTTTAACAAAGCTTTATAAAATTGATTCTTCTTGATATAGGATAATATTCTGTTAAATCCATTTTGCCTCATCTTGGTTGGGGATGGTATCTTATTGATCTTGGGATGCTGATGTCCAGCAGTCCCTCCATAGTTTGGGTGGCCGTCCTGTTGTCCGTTTCGTGTTAGGTTTGATTAAAATTGATTAATAACATAAAAACAATCATTTAATATTATTACATAGTATATTTCACATTGTGTGTACTTGTATAAATACTAAAATAATATTTAGTGAACAGCAGTTAATCATCTTGTTGAATATAGCCAGGGACAGTTGATGCAGTCCAATCACAAATAACGGAATTGCTCCACACATACTGTCCACGCAAGGTATGAGGTTCCAAAGCCAAAAATAGAGGTGCCTTAGCACCTTGCTCAATGGTCAGTATTCCTTTATGACTGGTCATATCCGTATCTACATAGCCTGGATGAACGGAATTGACGCTTATATCTCGCATTTCAGGTTCATTATCGAAATTTCTCTGTTGGATAATAGTAAGGGCACTTACACCCACCTTTGAAACCACATAAGCAGAGTTTCCCCATCCACGCTCTACATACTTGTCTTCTTTGGCATCTCTAAAATAATTATTTAAAATATGTTAACAGTTTTAATTCCTATTATCATAGTATAAAAATTCAAATTTACAATTATAATTTTCTGCTTTGGAATCTTTATATCACAAGATGTACTTACGATACAAATTGGTTCATAAGATCATTTAATTTTTTCACAGTTAATGACGGATTGCGCAGTTTGTCTCGAAGCTCTGGTGATGGAATTCGTGATAAATGGCCAGCAGAGCTAGATAAATTCACTACCCTGGCATGTGAACGTAGTATTGGGAATAAAGTTTCACAAACACGCAAAGTTCCAAAATAGTTCACCCGTATTGTTTCTTCTGCTTGCTGACTAAAAGGTTCTGTGGCATCATTCTGAAAATTATTTAGAAGTACAGATAAAGGAATTTGTTGCCAATATATGTACGTCATACTTTAAATGCTATGGCTGCATTATTTATCAAAATATCAATGCCTCCATCAGTTTGTCTTATATAGTCTCGAAAATCATTGATGCTTTTTTGGTCGTTTATGTCAAGTTGATAAAAGACAGGATTGAGCCCCAACTCTTTCAATTTGTTTACGGCGCTCGTGCCTCTGTTTTCGTCTCGGGCTGTCAAATACACTTTTCCCTGGTACTTCTCACACAGGCCTTTGACGATAGCATAACCGATGCCTTTGTTTCCGCCAGTAACCTATTTAAATCTCCGTTTAAAATTAGTTTAATAATGCTTTATAATTTTACTTACCACGGCCACTTTGGTAGTTCCCAATTGGGCCATTTTATCTGTCACTGACGCCAAATCAATTTTGAATTAGTGTTTTTTCACAAGGTTATATAGAGAACTGATCTAACCTCTGTTATCTGTATAAGTGATAGAAGTAATTCTCTTGCGATATTTATACTCTCATGTGAAGTAATTTTCACAAGAGAAATAAACAACCACAACCACCAAACCGGCAAGTATTTTTTTAAAGTTATTGATATTGTTGCTGTGGTTACCTTGAACTACTTTGTGGTTCAAATGTTTAGTCCAGAGTCATCCAACCTACAGTTCAACATTTTTAATTTTATTTCCGGTTTCCTGTTTAAAATTGATTGTATTATACGAATACGAAAAACGAACTCAGTTTGTTTGATAAGTTCTAATAAGATATTTTTGTACATTTAAATTAAGTACTATTTTATGCACGCTTTCTTAATTCATAAGTGGCATTGACATTAAATTACTTGATACGAGTCTATATAATTAAACATGAAGATACTTAAAGAATGTTACATTTTAACTTCAATTAAAGTTGATAATGTTCAATTTCTAGCTGAACATTAATGGATTTGATGAATACATAAAAAATATAAACAGGTAGTTCAAATGGTTTCAAAAATGTAATGATTTATAAGCTGGTCGTTGCATTCTCTACTATTCACGGGTTATGTGATTTTATTATATTATTTCAGTATACATTGCCGCTAGATAGTATTCTGCTAAGCACATAATTATACATATGTATTTAAAAATAGTACTCGCCCTAGGCCCTAATTCAGTTAGTTTATGTTAAAAGTCCCAATCCGGTCTCCCAAACTTAATTCAATTGAGTTTATCTGGGATGAACTGGATAAAGCATTTACACTACATTGTTTGGACGGTTATTAAAAAACTTGGACTACAAATGACTCGTAAAACCTCATTTTAAGGATGGCGAGAATATGTGAAGCAATAGGTAAAAATACAGATCGTTCACGCAAATGAATCAAAAATAGTGTGATTTCTTCAGCTTTTTAATACCAACAATTTTTAAATTTTATTTAGGTAGCTCGAAGCTCAAACTTTGGCTGAATTCGGTGGTCTAGTGGTTAGCACACTTGTCTATAGATCTAATAGACGCGGGTTTAAACCTGGCTAGGGCCGGAGAGATTTTTCTGAGGATGAAAATCTGAACTGCTCCAGACAGGCAAAATTGATAGTAAAGTGTACAGTGGACCAAGTCCTTCAGCACATAGACATGCTTGGAAAACCGTGTCCTAGATCTCGCCCGATCAGAACCAAGGAACCACGCCCTAAGTTTATAGTTACCTAAAACACCATTCACTGTTTTTCCTATACTAACTGTGTGTAATAGATTTCGTTATAAAATTCTATCAAATTTGGTTTCTATTTAATTAAGTTAATTATATTTCATTTTGATACATACCTCTTTACAAAGAGTAGCTACTGCAAAAAACTAGAAGAGGTAAAATCAGGAATCAAAGTGTAAGAGAGGGACTAGAGCAACTGCTACGTGGAAGAAATTGAGATAAAACAACTTAGATGTTACAGGTACACATATCACATCAGATAGATATCTCAAACAAATACATGAAATGAGAGTCGAAGGGAAAAGCAGAAAAGGAAGACCCAGAACCACATGGAAAGAAGACATCAAATAGATGGCTTGGAAGAGAAGGGCAGAAAATGGCAAGAGTGAGAACCACCTACAGAAAATGTCTAGAGGACCTAATGCCATCAGACATAAATGGGATTAGAGAAAGAAAATGAAGAAGACATATTTTTTTTTCTGTAAAACTTTACTTACCAAATTTTAAAAGAGTGGTATCCAGTGTTGGAAGGGATGCTTGTTTTTTAGAATCTAAGTATAGGTACATTTCGAAATAAGATAGTACCAAATACTTTAATATATTAATACAGGAAACTCATATAAGTTTAGCATGATGAAAAGCGAGACATTGATAGTGGCGTCATCTAAGCAGTTCGGTGGGCAAGTTTCAGTAAATTTGGATAATAAATTTACAGATTACTGTTTTAAATTCATTTTAATAGTTAAGAACCTAACCCTACAAAATGTTATAAACTTATTAAACTTACAAAGTAAAGTAAAATATCATAATTATCAAATATTATTACTTAAATAAGGGTTTTGCTATGAGAAAGTAAATGGCATTTGCTTTAAATGTGCCACAAATGTTTTCGACAGCTGC